>ML791058.1:95679-124804 GCA_009831015.1 Picea engelmannii
GGATGCCCCCTCGAAGAGGCAAGTGAACAGGAGAGGATCCCTTCCATAATAGGATCCATTGTATGGTGTTGCCCTACCTCAAGGGTTTGATAATAATAGAATGTGGTTTCTTCTATCTTGCTTTGTGGATCTATTGTGTATTCGGTATTTGTGGTGATTATATTTTTTTTTCAGTCTTTGGAACTTAACAAGTGGTATTAGAGCACTTTCCTTGGGCAGACATTGTGGGTGAATATTTTTTCTTTTTGCAGATTTTTTTTTGGAGCAGAAAAAAGAGGGCCGAGACATTATTGAAGTTTTTGGTATATTTATATGAAAAATTTTCAGAAACAGGTTGTATATCTGAGTTCCTCTCAGAAAAACACCCAATTTGAAAAACAAAATCGTCCGAAACGGAGTCCGGGAAGTCAAAATATTGAAGTTTTAAAATCTGCAAATTTTCAGGGTTTTTTCCGCAGATGGCGGTGAGACTTTTTTTATTTATTTTTGTAGATTTTGGAGGCTAAATTTGCCTAAATAAATTACAGATATAAGTTCCTCTCACAATTTCACCCAATTTCAAAAAACAAATCAGCCAAAATGGAGTCCAGGAAGTGAAGTTATGAGCATTTTAACTTCAACAGTTTTTTAGGGTTTTTTCAGAAAAAGCCGCGATTTTTTGCCGTAACTTATTGAGTGAGTTCATAGGATGCTCAGATGTCTATTTCTTCTCAAAACCTCAAAGAAATTCTTGAATCATTCAAAGCCCAATTGTTTCACACATTGGATGAAAAATTGGATGCATTTGTACATGGCCTCACAAACAGACTCACAGACAGCCTCACAGACGACCTCAAGGATAGTTTTCATAGTATTCAAGATTCATTGAATAAAATGCAGAAAAGATTTCTTATGGAGGGCCTCAGGGATGAATATAATCAAGAAATATATGCTTGGTATGATTTTGAGGTCGATTGTGATGATTGGTATATGGATAGTTTTCATTTCTGGGATGAAAACTACTTCCATATTTTATTTGATGACTCTACTCCACCTTCTGTAGAGAACATCAATGTTTCACATCAGAAGCTAGTTACCAGTGTTCAGTCTATATATTCTACAGTGGTATTATTCCTTCCAGATTCTGCTATGACCTTTTTCCCCTATGTGGATGGATCTTCTTATTTAGATCCACATGATAGGTGTCAGTCTTTGGAGCATCATTTGGAGTTGATTATTGGGTTCCAAAATCTTCCATAGGGAGTTTACATGAGAACTTGGACATGGGACCCGAGCTTACAATGGTGGTTGAACTACTTCAGCATGATGGATTTCCTTTCTACATGGGACCTTGGTTTTTTAGTCTTCTTCATCATTATGGTCCACAATTATCCATGGGACCCTGGTATATGGTTGTACATCAAGCGTTGAGGACAACACTTTCATAAGGGGGATGGAATGTAAGGTAGCTAAAGAGGTAGTGGGGGGGTCCAGAGGGCCCATAGTGATAATAGTGGAGGTCATTCAATGTAAGGTGGAGTAGGTCCACTATATTATTAAATAAGACCCACTATGGTAGTTAGATATAATAAATGGGTAATTAGATATAATAAATGTAAGAGGACTTCTTAGAAGGTTCTACTTCTAGAAGATTCCTCCTCTAGAATGTTCTTAGGTGATGGTAGAACTATATAAAGGGGTTCAAGCAATGTAATGAGACATGAAGAGAAGTATTGTATTTGGAGATGAAGCTCATTAGGAGGATGCCCCCTCGAAGAGGCAAGTGAACAGGGGAGGATCCCTTCCATAATAGGATCCATTGTATGGTGTTGTCCTGCCTCAAGGGTTTGATAATAATAGAATGTGGTTTCTTCTATCTTGATTTGTGGATCTATTGTGTATTCAGTATTTGTGGTCATTATATTGGTATATCTATTCAGGTACTTAACAAGTGGTAGTTGGATGTAATAAATGTGAGAAGGCTCTCTAGAAGGTTCCTAGGAGATAGGGGAAGCTATATAAAGAAGTGTAGGCAATGTAATGAAACATAGTGAAGAATATTGTGATTGTACAAGCAGGGATTGCTTGAGGAGTTTTATCCTTCCATAAGGATTAATATATGGTGTTACCCTACCTCAAGGGTTTTCTCTATTTCTTGTGTTCATGTTATAGTGAATGGTTTATGGTTTATTCTTGGTATTATTGAATTATATTTTGTATTTAGAAGGGAAGATTTGTTTTCTCTTTTTGCAGAATTTTTTTTAAGGAAGAAAAAGAGGGCGACGCACTTTAGGTTCAGATCTAAAGTTTTATAAGCTGAATTTGGGAAAACAAATTGGATATTTGAATTCCTCTCGGAAAAATACCCAATTTCAAAAAAAAAAAATCAGCCGAAATGGAGTTCAGGAAGTAAAGTTATGAGCATTTTAAATTCAGTAGTTTTTCAGGGTTTTTTCGGGAAAAGCCATGATTTTCTACCGTAACTTATTGTTCTATTTTTGGGGGTTTTTCATAGAAAGATGTATTTTACAGGGAAATGTGATGGCCCTAGTATTGAATCATTTATTAAAGAAAAAAAATCAGCATGGGAAGATACTTGGCCCCATTGGGTAGATCTCAAATTGCAAGGTGATGCTGCCATTTGGTGGAAATCACTTGATTATAAGGAGATGATGAGACTTTACAATGTAGAATTTGAAAAAATATTGTTAGACAAGTGGTCTCATGGAGAAAATAAGGATAAAGAGAGAACTAAGAGTTTATTTTCATGTTAAAAAACTATATTACAAGTTCATGGTTGTATTCATAAAGAGAATATCATTGTTTCTATTAACCCTAGTTGCATGCATAATTTTATCAATGTTCAGTTGGTTAATAGATTGCAAGTTCCAATAAAGAATATCCAAAGCACACATGTTGAGGGTGAAAATGTTCAAATTTTTAAATATTTGAAGGTTACCATGGATAAATATGTGTTGCATTCAGATTTTTATGCTATGGATATGGATGAAGTGGATATTGTTTTGGGATATCCTTGGATCGAATCAGTGGGTACCATTAATATTAATGTGAAAAAGAAGCTTTTACAGTTGTGGTACAAGAAAAAGAAAATCACATTGCAGGATGTGTCTCTTAGTAAGAAATATGGACCCATGGAGGCTAGCAAAGAAGTTATTGCCCAGTCTGAAGTTGAATCAGAGGCAGAGTCTACAGAAGGAGATGAAGCAAAACTACAATAAGGACATAATCAGGAAGCTAAGGAGGTCATTGACTCAAAGGCACAAAGTGTTGTAGATTTGAAGAAAAAAGAACAAATTCCTACAGTTGTTGTATATCGCCATCCACATCATATAGAGATGCAAAAGTCATCAAGGCAAGGGCATGTGCATGAACACATTTATGCACCAGCAGGGCACTAGACAGGAAAGACAAAGATAAAGACAGGGCAAACCCCGACATGATGCAAAGAAAGATAAGGGTGGAAAGGTAGCAGATAGACATCATGTTAGACTTCCACTAGGATGGATGGATGGTCGTACTTGGTACCAGTTGGCTACATTTCTTAGCCAATCATATTGTATGGTTTCTTCTCATGTTTTGAGGACGAAACATGTGAAGGGGAATGGAATGTAGTATACCTAGGGAGGTAATATGGGGTACCTAGGGAGGTACCCAATGGGAATGTAGTTATGTGTTATTAGTGGAAGTCAATTAATATATGAGAATGTGGTCATTCAATGTAAGGTGGACTAGGTACACTATATTAATAAAGGCCCACTATGGTAGTTGGATGTAATAAATGTGAGAAGGCTCTCTAAAAGGTTCCTAGGAGATAGGGGGAGCTATATAAAGAAGTGTAGGCAATGTAATGAAACATAGTGAAGAATATTGTGATTGTTCAAGCAAGGATTGCTTGAGGAGTTTTATCCTTCCATAAGGATTAATATATGGTGTTAACCTACCTCAAGGGTTTTCTCTATTTCTTGTGTTCGTGTTATAGTGAAAGGTTTATGGTTTATTCTTGGTATTATTGAATTATATTTTGTATTCAGGTATTTGGTTCTTAACACTATTAGTACGCCTCTCCTTAACTATCACATTTAAGTTTGGCGCATCCAATCTTCAAAAAATTTTAAACAATGTATCATGTGCTCAAAATGTGTTGTGGTTGCCCCACGCTCGGTTGACATTGGCAATGCTCCTACATCATACTCCCTCACTTGAAAATTTTCATGGGCTCCTATGCATGAGCTCTCACACGGTCTGCCCATGCTTTTGAATCTCTGCTTAGCTGACATATTCAACTAGATGTCCTTTCCACTTGACCAAGTATTCAAAGTATTCCCTTTGTCTGGTCTTCTTGCCTACCCTTTTGTCTAGTATGCGCTCCATCTGCGGATTTTCTGCAATTGGCATCTACTTTTTCCACTGAACCTATGACTATTCATCATTTGTTCCTGCTTCCTCATCTTTGTATGGGTACAAATATGAGACATTGAATATCGGAGAAATTCCAATCCCATCGGGTAATTCAATCTCATAAGCATTTTCCCCAAATTTCTTCAAGATCTTACACGGTCCAATCTTCTTCATCTTCAGTTTATTATATGTTCCCTTCGGGAACCTTTCCTTTATCAGATGTGCTAGAATCAAATCACCAACCTCAAACTAAATTTGTCTCCTGTGTTGATCTGCTCTTCGCTTATACTTCTGGCTTGAATTCTATAAACGCTCCTTCACCTGGCTGTGAAGTTCCTTCATCGCCTCTACAAAATCTTTTGCACTAGCACTCCTAGTCGCATTCTATTCTGAATCTCTTAATTCAGAAATTCCCCTTGGTTGTATGCCATAAACAATCTGAAATGGACTCTGCTTTGTGCTTCTGTTAACTGAGTCGTTATAAGCAAACTCTGCCTGTGGTAAATGTTGTCCCACTAACTGTGGTGTTCTGTCACCAGACTTCTCAGCAAGTCTCCCAGACTTCTGTTTACCACTTCTATTTGTCCATCCATTTGAGGATAATAAGCTAAAATGAATGATAAATTTGTTCCCATCTTCTTCCATAAGGGTCTCCAGAAGTGTCCCACGAACTTAGTGTCTCGATCTAAAACTATGCTCCTTGGTAAGCCGTGAAGTCAAATGACTTCTTTGAAAAACAAATTTGCAATGTGAGTTGCGTCACTAGTTTTCTGACATGGAATGAAGTGTGCCATCTTGGAAAATCTATCCACCACCACAAAGATTGAGTCAAATCCTCTTTGTGTTATTGGAAAACCCAATATAAAATCCATGCTGACTGCATCCCACGGCCTCTCAGGTATGGGCAATGGTTGATAAAACCCTGCATTCTGCTTCTTTCCCTTTGAATGCTGACAAATTCTGCATCTGTCCATGAATCTCTTGACATCTTCTCGCATTCCTAGAAAAAAATAGGACTCATTCAATTTTGTGAACGTCTTGTTGTGACCAAAGTGTCCTACTAATCCACCACTATGTTTCTCTTTCAACAAATTCTCCCTCATGGAGCATTTTGGAATACAAAGTTGATTACCCTTAAATAGTAATCCCTCCTAGATCATGTATTCTGTCCATTGACTTCTGTCTCTGAGGATTGAATTCTCAACTGCTTCATATGCCTCCTTGAAATCCGGATCATCCTTGTACATGTCTCTGAGGTCATCAAAACCCAATGTTTTGACTTTGAACTCCTGCAATAGAAAACACTTCCTTCTCAAAGCATCAACAACTTTCTTAGCAGTTCCAGAAATATGTTTAATCACAAAAGTGAAATTTTGCATATATTCAACCCATTTAACATGTCTTTGATTCAACTTTTCTTGTTGAGTCACAAACTGCAGTGCATGATTATCACTGTATAAGACAAACTCTTTGGGAATCAAGTAATGCCTCCATTTCTTCAATGCCTGGATGATAGCATAGAACTCCTTGTCGTATGTGGAGTACTTCACCTTTGCTTCATTCAGATTCTCTCTGAAGTATGCTATCGGCCTATCCTCTTGACTTAGTACTGCCCCTATGGAAAATCCACTTGCATCACATTTCACCTGAAATGTCTTTTTGAAATCTGGTAACACAAGAATTGGTTGCTCCATGATCTTCCTCTTCAACAGATTAAAACTCTTCTCAGCCTCTTCTGTCCAGTGAAAAGACTTGTGTCTTTTCTTCACTGTATCCATCATCGGTGCACTAATTCCACTGAAATTCCTGATGAACTTTCCGTAGAAACTAGCTAATCCGTGAAATCTCCTCACCTCGAATATACTCTTCGGTGATGGCCAATTCTTGATTACCTCCACCTTATCTGGATCCATCTTCAACTCATCTACATAAATAAAAAATCCCAAGTAAATGAGATCTATCTTCATGAATGAGGATTTCCTCATGTTTATCAGCAACTTCTCTTGCTGTAATATCTTCATCACAGTAGCCAAGTGTTTCAAATGCTCTCCCTTTGTTTTACTGAAAATCAGTATGTCATCCAGATACACAATGACAAATTTCTCAATGAATTCCTTCAGGACTTCGTTCATCAACCTCATAAAGGTACTTGGTGCATTTGTTAAGCCAAATGATATAAAAATACATTCATACAACCGTTCGTTAGTCTTGAAGGTTGTTTTCCATTCATCACCTTCCCTCATACAAATCTGGTGATATCCACTTTTCAAATCATTCTTCGAAAAATATTTTTCTCCACTTAAGCAATCCATTAGATCATCCATCCTTGGCAATGGAAATCTATACCTGATGGTTATCTTGTTAATTTCTCTTGAATCAGTACACATCCTCTAGCCTCCATCTTTCTTTGGACTGAGTACTGTTGGAACAACACATGGGCTCAAGCTTTCTCTAACCAACCCTTTGTCCAACAAATCCTGGACTTGTCTTTTGACCTCTTCATTCTTTTGCAGCGTCAGTCTGTATGCGGCTTTGTTTGGAAAACTGGCTCTAGGTATGAGATCAATATGATGACTCACACTTCTGATTGGTGGTAACGAGCGAGGTAGTTCGTCCACTACTATGTCAGCGAACTCTTCCAATAGTTCCTGAACCTCTTCTGGTAAATCATCCACTCTTGTGTTGGTCAATACAATTCTTGGTTTCATGACTACAATGAATTGTGGTTCCTCCTTCTTCTTGACCTTGTTAAAGAGTTATTTCCCACTCATGAGAAGTACAATGTTACTTACTTCAGGTTTCACTTCCTTATCTTTGATTGGAAGCAACATATGAGTTCTCCCATTCTTTTCTAGGGTGTATGTGTTCATCCTCCCATCATGAATCACATTTCTGTCATATTGCCACGGTCTACCCATCAATAAATGAAAAACATCCATAGGAATAACATCGCAGAGTATCTTATCATTATATCCTCCTATCTTAAATTCAACTAAACATTGTTTAGTGACATTTACCTGATGTCCCTTTTGTAACCATGAAACTCTATATGGACTTGGATGTTCAATTGTCTCTAGCTCCAACTTTTCTACCATCCCTGTTGAAATGAGATTGTTTGTGCTACCACTATCCACAATGACCTTGCATACCATGTCCTTGGTTTTGCAAGCAGTCCGAAAAAGTCTATTCCTTTGTACCAGACTCTCCACCTCTTTCTCTGGTGTCAAAAGAACTTTTTGCATCATCAACGATCTTCCACCTTCAGCATCCTCTGCCTCAACATTCTGCCTTTATGCTTCAGTGATGTGAGTCTATTCACTCTCTTTCTTTTTATCTAGACAGTCATAAGATTTGTGTCCATTCTTTCCACACATGAAGCATTTTATTACTCCACCTCTTCCTCTTCCTCTACCTCTAGTACGAGGAAAAATATTATTATCAGCATAATCTCCTCTTTGTTCAGTATGTTTCCCTCTCTATTCAGCATATTGTCCTCGCTGTGAGGTTCCACCCCTTTCAGTTCGAGCCTGACATTTCTTCCAGTCCTCCTTGGGCTTCTGATTTTTATCTTGGACAACTGATTTTCCCTTGGCTTGACTTCTGCCTCGGCCTCTTTGACCCTGTTTTCGACTCAATTTCTCTTCAGCCTTTAAGGCCACCTGATAAGCATCTTCCACCATTCAGATGGTTACCATGCTCATCTCATCCTGAATGTCATATCTCAGGCCATTCAGGTATCTGGCAACTTTTTCATCATCGCTCTCCTGATGACCTACCCTGATGTTTAGCCTATAGAATTCTTCAATGTATTCATTCACTGTCATCAGCTTCTGTCTCAGGTTTTGCATCCTCCTAAACAGAGTGATATGGTAATCTCTGGGGATGAATTTTCCCTTCATCTTTGTGATCATTCGATCCCAACTCTTGATTTTCTTCTTGCCTTTGCAGCGTCTATCATCTTGTAGTTCATCCCACCACAATGTTGCAAGTCCTTTTAGTCTCATGACAGCATGTCTGACCTTCTTGTCTTCCTCGACATATTTGTAGTCGAAGTAAGTGTCTAGAGCTCTAATCCAGTTTAGAAGCTCTTCAGCATCTAGGTTTCCCTCATAAATTGGAATGTCCATTTTTTCCTTGGCACCCATTCTTCAAATAGCCCTAATCAAACGTTCGTTCGCTACATCTTCAGCTGCAACTTCTTCTTCTTCACGTTCAACTTCCACTTCGCTTTCAGAATCACCAAGATCCCCAATACTGACTGTGTGTCTCTTTGTTGTCTCCATGTCCTCAAGTCTAGCGCATAAATCCCACATTTCCCTTCCCATGGTTGGGTCAGGCATCTGCCTACCTCTTCTTCTTGGTATTTCCCTTTCCTCTGGTGGATCGGGTGTTTGCATGTCCCTTCTTCTTGGCGGCATGGTAAAATTTTCTTTCCTCTACTACAGAAGGCAAAGAAACCTTTCTGTGCTCTGATACCACACCTGACACAGGCTATCACCCTCTGCCTCGGTAAAGGCCTCTGCGCTGACCTCCCGATCTTAAGGATCGTTCAAATTTTTCCCTCGAGCTAGAGTGGCTCCTTCGATTCTCCATTGGAATCTCTATTAAAACTGACCCACGGGTCTTTTCTGCTCCTTGCAGCCTCTAGGTCCGATCGCTTTTCCGTTCACAATAGAAAAATAAAATTTTGGACTACGGGGTTTCACAATCCCCGATGTCGCAAACCTTTTCCTTCCCGATTTCCCAATCTTCGATATCCTAAGATGCTTCAACTTTTTCTAGTCCCCTGGGCTAGACTTTTGGGTCCATATGACCTCCCTTTTATATGACCGCAGTCCTAGCTCCTTTCAGGATTTTGGGGTTTCAAATGTCGAAATGCATTTGCCCTCGATTCTTCCGATCTCTTGAACTCCGATCTCATGATATGACTTCCTTTTTGGGACTTTCCCCGAAAGTCAAGATTGTTGCCACGCGTCCTCAAAAATGGACGGTCCACATCACTTTGCAATTTCGGGAAAACAATGCTTTTGGGTTCTTTCCCACGGGACTCCCGGAATTCCGATTCCCGACCTCCCGTTATGACAAGATGACGTCAGCTAGACCCCATAATGGAGATTTCCTCCTTATCGGGATTTTGGACTTCGCAGTTCTAAAATGTAAGTGTTTCCTGTCTTCAGGATTAGCGAAACACTGAATCCTGACTTCTTGGATTTTCGACATGCGTTCCAAATGGATGGATGGTTCAGATCAAACCTTGGACTTCACCAAATGCAAAGTCAAAAATGCTCACTTATGTGAGTCCCGGTGCCTGGATCTCTGAATTAGATGATCGCACGACACACATCCTTCCTTAGATCCATGGCTATAATCATTTTGTTGTTTCGAGACTCAAAAGGTCTCAGACTCTTGCTCTCTAGACTTCCGAGATGCCGATGGCTCTCGATTCCTACCACATGTCCCAACAGATGGACAGTTCTGATTTGTTTCGGGGTTTTCACTATGGATTTAGTCGATCTCTTGTCCACAAAACTTCTGATATTCCAAACTCCAATGCCTCGATACCCTGATACCTTTCGGGACCTTTGCTCGGCTTGAGAGGGTTTAAACCCCGTGCAACTCCTGTCAGATCGGATGGCTGATGGGTATCTAAGTGAAGATCCAACGGTTCACAATCTTCTAAGCTTGCACCTTGCAACCCAGTCGTAACCTCCTCACTTATTTGTCAGATCGGGCGGTTGACGGGATTTTGCTAATTCTCTACAGAGAATTTCGACCGTCTGTTCCTTCCCTCTAACGATTTCTGTGAAGTGAACCAAGGATTCTTCCCCGGACTTATCCACCTATGGCACAAACTTTCGATGCCTTCTAATCACTCAATATGCACCAACTCCTTGTACTTCCTTCAACATTTTCAAAGGCTTTATCCTTCCTGAGCTTTCTCACAACTTCGAGTCTTAAAGAAGACCCTTCCACGCACTCCTTGCGGCAACCTCCAAACACTTGAAGTGTTGAACGCTCTTCGACCTCGCGCACACTCTGCAACAACGATCTCTCAATACTTTACTCAGGTTCGAAACTCTAAGATTTTCCTCGTTCTACGCGCTCCTTGCACGCTCCTGTGCCTAACTGCAGCTCTGTGTCAATGAGAACAAAAGCTATCTAGTCTGAGCTTTCAGAGACAACCCTCTGAACACCTTGTCAACGCACTCCTTGCAGACAATTTGACTACACTCCTTGCAGGAACTCTTGCTTAGATAGAGAAACAATTGAAACTCATTCTTCTTACTCTCTCTCTCTCTCTCTTAGATTTCAAACATTCAACAAGAAATCATTCATACATAGCATAAAATAAAATGTACAACAGAAAGAGTAAAGCATTCATGAGCATAACATTCAAATATGCATACACATAGAATATATGAACACCATGAGTCTAAATTACAACTTCCTCATATTAGTTTAGAACTTCTGTACATGGAGTCTGCTAAACAGCTCTCTCTATTCCTCCTCTATGCTCTCCTACTCTTCATGATAATGTTACAATACACAATGAGGGTGTCTATATTCCATTTTCCCTCTCTCATTCTAAACTGTCTAATCTATGCATTAAAGCTACCTACTAACATAAATGCTTTCTTAGTCCTTCAGATGAGAGTGGGTTGCTCAAGGTCTGATTACAATCTATTAGTATGCCTACTATCACATTTAAGTTTGGTGCATCCAATCTTCAAAAAATTTTAAATAATGTATCATGTTCTCAAAATGTGTTGTGGTTGCCCCACGCTCGCTTGACGTTGGCAATGATCCTGCATCATTTTCTTCCTTTTATTTTAGTTGGCCTATCACCACTTCTTCTTTCCTTTTTGCCTCTTCTAGTTGATTCTTTAGGATGATAAATATTTTTTTTTGTTTCATCAAGATCATGATCCTTGTTTTCATATTTCTGCAATTTATATTTATTATTTTTATTCTTTCTCTCAAGTCTGTGTATTTATTCTAAGGCACTAGCAATTTAAATAAATTTTACTTTAAATAAGCATAAGATATCTTTTACTTTAAATAAGCATTCATCAATCATTAATTAACTTAAAAAAAATAAATGCATGTAAACTCAATTCAAAGTGCACAAATTTTAATTTGGAAACCCTTGTGGGAGAAAACCACAAAAAATTATCTTTATAAATGTCTATAGGCACCAACCTATTGTTACAAATCTTGTAGGCACAAACCTACTAGAGACACCAACCTCCTCAGCTGAGCACCAACTCAACAAGATATTGTGTAGGAACCAACCTATTGGAGACACCAATCTTGGCAGCTGAGCACCAACTCAGTAAGGCATGTATAAGTATCAATCTAATATATTCATACACAAAGTACTTCTGACTTCACTTGTATGCTTCATACTTCATGCATTTCAAAACATGATCATACCCTTAAATTTCATGCTTCAATTCCTTTCCTTGCTTCATACCCCAGACATAGCTTCAAACCCTAGTCAGATTGATCCTTCATTCCCTAATGAACATCATAAAATAATTCTTAGAATATAATTCTAGACTGCAACATCCTAACCTCAAAACAATGCACTTTACAACATAATAGACCTTAGTCATGTTATCACATAGAGTTGTGGGGGGAATAAAAAAGTCATTTTAATCTTTTTTCTTTGAGTCATAGGTTCTTTGTAGTTCTATGTTATCTTCCTAGAGTCATTTTTCAATATTCAAATTGTCTTTATAAACCCAAGTCAATTTAGCCTTAGTCTAGGATCTTCTGGCTGTGTCCTGGGTCGAGTTTTAGTCATCATGACAAGGAGTGTAATTTTTCATTAGTCGTAACCTTCTAATCAACATCATCACCTTGAAATTTTACTTCCATAAGCTGTGTGAAGTATCTCTAGCTCTTACTTTACCCGTTCATGCTCTCAAATTGGTTTGTGTTTTGAGCACTGCCAACTCACTAGGAGAGTTTACAACACACTCAAAGTACCCCCTTTATTCAAAATAATCATTTACTTTATGACATGAAAAGGGTTTTTATTGTTTTCAAGGTTTATCTCTAACAAATTATAGGGATCATAAATATAGATACCCTAATTGTTTCCTTGAATCACTCAAAATCAAATTTTGGACCAGGCACTGCAAACTGGCTGCAAAGGATAGTTGGCGGTTAGACCACTTGTAGGAATCCCTGTGAAAATCGGAAGGTATCAACATTCAACTCCAGGTTACCAGGTACTCTATGAACTTGTCCACCTTTATTTAAGGTTTGGAAAGGGCTGAGTGGTTGTTTCTCTTTGTGACATTGCAAACTAATGATTGACACTACGAACTGTCTCATTGATCTGTTAACAAGCTCCAAAACTCCCTCCTTGTGCTTTGAATATTATCCCTTGAAGCCATAAGAATCCTTGTGTTTAGGATACCTTTTCCATTAGTCCTTTTCATATGCATCACTTATCCCACACATATTTTCCAAAACCCTTGCTTGGGCACTATGAACTATGTGCAGTCAACCAGTGCTGCGAACTCTCTGTTCCAGCACCCTCTACAAAAAAATGTCTTTTGCAAACTCATCAGTTTTTCACACTCCTGGTTGATTTGAAGTATGAAGTTAACCCCACTGGTAGCCAATTTGAGTCCTACTTAGAAGCATTATCATCGTGAGAAGTCTTTTTGGCCTTTTTCTCATATTTTCCAATGGTCATTTCCCATGCTTATCTGTTTCACCTGTAGGTAATCATTCAAGTATTGTGATAAAGTTTTCCTAGCTAGTCTTAATGGATAATCAACAAAAGAAGGCTCACAAAGGAGGCGGAATTGTGAGGATAGAGCCTTATGATATGCAGTTTTTTTTTGTGGAACGCCTGATCAGGGAGGTCTTCTAAATAGTGGGTTGCATTAATTTTTGTCAGAAAATGCAGAGGGGGAACCTAGAGGTGGCTAGGGAATTCGCACTGAACTTTGATGGAACCAAGAACAAGGTTGGGATACTAGAATATAAGGTATCTGAAATGACCATATCAACAACCACTAGGATACCTAATACTAGGGAGAGATGCTTCAAGGACATGACCTTAAATGCATCATTCTCCAAAGAATTCCTCAAACCAAAATACCAAGGAGACAATTTATTAAAAGGAGTTCCCATAAACCATATGTTGGAGGGTTTTTATAATATATTGAAGGTGATTAAGAGATAATTTACATGTGAAAGGAGATTTAACATGATCTATCAATACCATATAAGGCTACTGCTACACTTCACAGGGAAAGATGCTATGAATCTTCCTTTCTATTTGTTTAGAAGTATTGGAAAAATATATGATAGGGTACAGGATAAATATAAGGAATTTGATACAAGTGTTTTCCATTCAGGACTGATAAAGATGATGGTGATGGAGGAATTAAGAAGGAAAAACATTGACTGGGAGGAATTCATTACTTCTTCACACTTTCATCTAAATATTGCTCCTACTCCACAATCTAAGGTACAAATCCCTCTTTAGGTTGACAAGACTGTACATTCAGGGATGAACAAGAAAAGGAAGAGAATTAGGACTGTTAAAGATGATAAAGAAACAAAGAAACATGAATAAGAAGGAGGACCTTCTCAGTCTACAAAAAGAGAGGTTCCACCTTTTTGAGCTCCCATTCCAGTAGAGTCTCCTTCAACTAAAGCTACAAGTTTGAAAGAAAGGAAGATGGTGTTTACTTCACCTAGTGCAGCTGACAAGGACAAAGCTATGATGCCTCTTACTAAAGCAGCAACCAAACAAGAGATCTATGTGAAAGAGGATGAAGTAAGAGATTCAAACTAGAGGAAAGGTAAATCCATAGCTACTGAGAATCCTATTGAAATCATTGATACCACCATTCCTCAAAAGGAGAGAAACCATACTTTTAAGAGGCTCAATAGATAACTTAAAGGGGTAAGGGATGAAATTGATAATATGAAAAGGGAGGAGTTGGTTGAAAGGAAGAATCTTAATGGACTCATGGAAATGTATCATGAAACTATTGAAAAGGACAAAATTATAGCTAAAAGGTTTTGACCCTTCCATAGGTAGATCATAAACTTATACAGACAAAACAAACCCTACCAAGCTCAGATCAGAAAGCTAAAGTCGGAGCTGCAACCCTTTAAAGAGGAACTGGCCAAGATAAATTTGTATGTGTTGGCCAAAGTTGTAACTAGGAGGATCTCTAGAGTCAGAAAATGAAAAAGAGTAAATACCTTAAAGTAGTATCAGTTTTAAACAATTCATGTTTATGCATTTTGATTTTTGAAAATAGTGATGCCTATGAACTATGTTTTCCACTCATATACCAGATCATGAGTTTTCACAAAATTTTTAGCCAAGGAGATAATTTTTTAAATGTTTTGGGCCCTTCTAAATATGTTAAGAAGCTACAGGAAAGTTCACAGTGCCTGGCGTTGCGAACTAGCTAATGAAGTCAAGCGCTGCAAGCTAGCTAATATAGAATAGCGTTGCAGACTATGTTGTAAACTCCTATTCCATAGGTTTTCAAGGAATCAGCGGTTTCCATATGGGTATATGAGTATATGAAAATTGTTGGAAGGTTAGTTTAAATATGGAGGGACACTTGACAAGAGAAGATGCGCTCAAGGGACACTTCATCAAGCATATTAAAGATGTTGAGGAAGTTGCCAACATTAGCCTAGTTTTTAGCAGTTTGTTATTTTTTTTTGAACAACTGTAGTTACTCCACCTTCAGGCGTGGGAATCCTATGCAAGAGGGGGAATTCAAATTGTAAGGCTGTCATTGACAACCTCGGTTATAATATAGGCATTGTAAATCATTGAGAAGGTTCAAATGGTTGAGATGAGATTGACTTTGTAATATTGTGAATATAAAAGATCCATATCTGGATTTTGTGTATCAGACCTGAGAATTTTTTACTAATAGAAATCGGCTTCTTTCCTGTCATCCTAATTATGTATTAATTTGATTTTATTGTCTTTTGGATGCTTCAATTGATCTATTTTATCTGTATTACAATGAAGGTTTTGTTGTGATGTTGTTATAATTTTATCAGAGTTTATCTTTTAATTAAAAGAAGTTCTTGTGTCAAAAGGTTTTCTTCATATGTCTGCTAGTATTTCCTGATGTGAGTAGTAGAGATATTTCACTTTCCTCACTAAAGTCTTCCATATATCCATATTACTCTTTAAACGCTGATCCAAGTTAGCCAAGACCTCATTTGTTGATGCATTTTATCTAGAACTTTCTTTGATTTACACTATTTTGCTGAGTTTTGATCCATTTGAAATCTTATCATAAAAGTTACCTTAAAACCTACTGATGGGTGTTGAGCTTACACTTTAGCAGTCAAAGTGTGACTCTCAATGCTAGCAATTCCTTCATAGCATATGCTTAAAACTCCAATAAAAATTCTCTTGTGCATCTTTAGATCCCAATAATAGTCCCTAGATCATCTTGCGCACCTTAGATCTATTTTTTGCACTTGTACTTTCTCTTGTTGCTTCGATGATCTTCAAATGCACACATATATCCTATATTTATATTGTTTCTACATTCACTTACAGGGTCGACTTATAAAATTGGCTGGGTCAACCTGTACTTTCTGGTTGGGTTGACCTGACAAAATCTTTCATATCTCCTCATTCCTATGGAGTTAGAGGGAGTGCCATATACCATTGTAAAGGTATAGGAATAAATGTTGCAAACATATATTCTATGCTCCTATTTGAGATATGTATTTAGCGTAAAAAGGCCTTCAAATATAGGGTATCCAAACTGAGCATAAAAAAATCCAAAAAATGTCAGTGTTTCATGGAAACCTGCATAGGAGACCTAGCTAAAGAATACACGAACAAAGCTTATCAAGAAAAGGAAGAGAGATACAACATGAAGAATGAGAATCAATGTATATTATGATCTGATCAATGAGTGAGTTATCTTCACTCATATAGGTAATGGTATACTATAATTAGGAATGCATGCATAATAGTGATGGTATAAAATTAGAAAGTCTAAAATAGAACTAGTTAGTTAAATCCCACTGAACTAGTGTGCTGAAAATAGAAATTTCTCCAACACCCCCCCCTGAACATCACTATGGAGTAAAAAATGAGTCCCAGCTACTAGGACATATAAAGTACTCATGTACAATGCAACTAATGAACACTTAATAAAAATGAGGAAAGAGGGAAAACCACGTGGGAACAAACCCCCCCCCTCAAAAGACAATGCATCAAAAGAATAAAAGGAAGATGCTAGGAAACTGTGTTCTTCACTGCAAGATGATCCTGCAAAGTTTGAAACCTCTTCTCAGTGAAGGTCTTGGTGAATATGTTGACAGTCTGTTCAGAGGAAGGACAAAACTGCAAATCAATGATCCTGTTATGTACTAGATCTCTGATGAAATGCATGTGGACTTCAATGTGTTTGGTTCGTTGTCGTTGTACTGGATCTCTGCAAAATTTTGGTGTACTATGATTGTCACACCATATGATAGTCGAACAATGAAACTAGATACCAATATCGGTAAGGAAGTGTTGAAGCCAAAGTGTTTGAATGACACAATTGACTTTTCCTCTGTACTTAGCCTTTGCAGAAGATAAAGCAATGGTTGATTTCTTCTTACTTGACCAACAAATTGGGCCTGACCCCAAAATGAGAGTGTACTCATACATGGACTTTTTATTTGTTCTATCACCAACCCAATCTAAATCTGTGAAGCCTATGATATCTAATGCACAAAAAGCTGCATAGTGAATCCCATAACTCATGGTTCCCTGAACATATCTGAGGATGTGCTTGGAATCCTTCTAGTGAAGATCATGGGGTTCATGCATGTATATAGAAACTACTCCTACCACATATGATATATCTAGATGGGTGTGGGTGAGATACAAAAGACTCCCCACCAACTGTTGATACAAAGTGTTGTCCACTAATGGTGTATCCCCTCCATCCTCAATTATGATCCCAGATAAGAAGGATTTAGGTGCATACTTATAGTCTATCATGTGGAATCTATCCATAAGATCCTTGACATACTTAGCCTGAGAAATTTTGATGTCAAAAGAATCCATATTGATCTCAAGACCAAGAAAAAAGTGTAGTGGACCCATGTCCATCATAGAGAACCTGTCATGAAAAATATCTTTGACCAAAAAAATGGATGAAGGAGAGCTACTAGTGATCAAAAGATCATCAACATAGAGTATTAAAATCATCACAGAGTCAGTAGTCCTCAGCATGTACAAATTGGAATCAGATTTTCATCTAACAAAGTCATGTGAAATCAAGTAAGAATCCATCTTTTCATACCATGCTCTAGGTGCCTGCTTAAGGCCATATAGAGACTTCTTCAGTATTCATACTAAATATGAGTTCTGAATGAACCCCTGCGACTGCTCCATGTAGATATCCTATGAAATGTCACCATGAATAAAATCATCCTTCGCATCTATCTGGTGAACTTCCCATCCTTTGGCTGCTACAATGGATAGAGCCAAGCGAATGAAGTCCATATTTTCTATAGGAGCAAAGGTTTCATCATAATCTATCCCATGAATCTGCTGAAAACCTTTTGAAACTAATATGGCCTTGTACCTTATTACCTTACCATATGCTACTCTCTTGGTCCTATAGACCCATTTGCATCTGACGATTTTCCTCCCTGGTGGAAGTGGAACCAAATCCCAAGTCTGATTCTCTAGGAGAGAGTCATGCTCCTCCTGCATGGCTACTTCCCATAATGGATTTCCAACAACCTCATTGTAGGTATGTGGATCAAAATATTGAACCATATATCAATGCATGGGAATCAATGGTTCAAAATATGAAAGTACATGAGAAGGATCCACATGCTGAGATCGATTCCTCCTCGAATCCAATGGATCCCCTGCAAGGTTTCCTGCTGCCTGAAGTGTGTACTATGCCCACATGGGAATTTGTTGAAGCTCTAACATTGGCTCCTCATTTGGATGTACTACTTGCTCATATGCATGCACACAATTCTCTAAATATGTGTTTGAATATGTATCATCTGAGTGTGTGGAATCATCATCTATGATGTCTGGAACTGATGGAAGCACAAGAGTCTTTGCATGTTGCACTGCAGGTGCATGTAAAGGACTCTCCTCAAACTAAACACTATGCTCAATGATTAGCCGATATGTAGAGGGATCAATCAATATGTACCCCTTCACATCATTTGGATATCCCACAAATATGCAAGGTGTTCTCTGTGGATCTAAGGCTTTCCAATTTTCATAAGGAATATGGGCCCATTCTCTAGATCCAAATATGCGGAAGTGTGTGACATCTGGTTTGTCACCTGTCCAAGCCTAAAAAGGTGTCCTATCCTCAACATATCTGTGAGGTGCTCTATTCTATATGCAAGCAACACAGTTAAGTGCCTCAGCCCAAAGCTTGGAAGGAAGTGATCTTGCATGAAACATGCAATCGATCATCTCCTTGAGAGACATGTTCTTCCTTTCAATAACTCCATTCTATTGTGGAGTGTATGGAACTATGTGCTGCAACTGGATACTATCTTCACAATAAATGTAACACCCCAGTTTCCCCAGCTTGTAATTAATCATAAAATAATATTACCATGCTAAGGCATGTGGACAGTGTAAATGTATTATTGTTTGAGTTGTCAATAACTGACTGTGGGGGTGAAGAATTGAAAGTACTAGCCATGATATCACTAGAGGAAAGAATGTGAAAAATATAAGAGAGGGTCATTATATCAAATAACCCCAAAATTACCTTGACGAGGATAATAAACCTCCTTCGGATCCCAAGGAGAGAAATTAGTTAATGAATAAAGGACCAATGGTTGAATTATCAACCACTCCCATGAATGGAAGCATGGCCAAAACTGTATAATGTCAGCCCGAAGTACCACTGGGTATGACAGACCAAGCTGAGCAGAGTTCCCTTCTGACAGAAGGAACAGGATGGGTCGAGAACCATCTGGGAAGAATGATATACAAATTGATAAGGAGAATGTGTAGAGATCTCTAGTGGATAATGAATAGAAGGTCGCAAGCTTGATGCTGAGCAAGCATCTGATAAACCTCACTGAGTCCATAACAGAGAGGGAAATATCTGAAAGTTTGCAGAGAACAGAACCCAAGCAGAAGCTGAAAAAGAGAAAGAGCCCTTGAGAACTGCAAGAGTTCCCTGGTGATATCATGGCTTGGCATGGGGGTGGCCAGAGTGATAAGAATGAATGACTCTAAACCTATGGTCAGGTGGAAGGACAAACACCCACATTCAGTTAGTTGGCTACCACCTGTAATAGATAAGTAATCACATATATTGTGTATTTAAGTGGTACTAATAATTAAAGTTGGATATCTTATGAATGTTGCAGGGATAGATATGTTTTCTTAATGATTTATACTATACCCCTTTTTGGTGTCTGTTTGATTGTATAATTAGGCAAGTGGGAAATTATATGGATGGGATATTTTTTATACTCTTAAATGCTTGCATCCTATGGCGGCTTAAGCTAGAGCCATGAACTGTGAGTTCGTCAACCTTGGGCATAGTTTCATGTACACATATCGACCCTCTTAGTCATTCTGATTCCCTTGGAGGATGAAGTTTGTTAAATCTCAAGAGAGATAGTGAATGTATGAGTAGTCTCTTTGCGAGGAAAACAGAGACCGAGAACCACTTAAGTTCTAGAGTTGAGGAATGAACGGAAGGGGTGCACGGAAGGATTCTTCCAAGTGTTACATTCTAGAGAAAGAGCACAAGGCTCTTAAGCCTTTCAAAGCCAACCAAGCTCAGGAAGAATAATGATATTGAAGTATCAAAAAGGAAGGCTCCTTTGTTCGGATGACGAACGAACGAGAAACTATTCCAGAAGATCCAAGGTCCATTGTGACCATTGGATACAAAAAGGAGTGAGAGAGTTAACCCCTTGAGTCCTTTGGACTTCGTGAGTTTGGAAAAATTTGAGTTCGTCATAAGGGAAGAAAAATCACTGAAGTCCCAAAGTCCCAAAGTTAATCTGGATCATGGATCTCTGGATCCTTCGGGATCCTTCACGACCATCTGATATATGAGATTCAGAGTCTGTGATTTGGGAGAATCACATGTTGGAGTGACCAAAACTTTGAAGGAGAAGTTACAGATCACTTAGGAGACACTCACAAAGTTACCGAACACTCTATAACTCAGTAAGGAGTGCTTGAGTGAAAGTTTCTAGGAGGGACAGATGAGGTCCAAGCAACAAACTCGTAGGAGGAACAAAGGCCAAGGTATTTGAATACTTAAAAAATCCTCTAAGCTAGAGGAATTCAAAATCTCAGGAGGAGGAGAAACAAAATTCGTCAGATCGGTTTTGGAGGGGAGCCTGAACAATTAGAGAAGAGTCCATTGAACAAAGGAAGTGCAGAAGAGAGGAATGGATTGCATCTGTTGGATCTGAGCGCAAAGGACCAGTAACCATTGGATACAGAAGTAAATGCATGAGACTAAACCTTTGTATGCACAGGAGAGTGGAATTGACAAAGTCCCAAAGTCATGAAGTAAATTGGGACCATCCATCATCTAGGAGGACAGGTGGCGTAAGATCCACAAATTCAAAGGATTGTGGACAAGGAGGAGGATAAATAGTTGGTGTAAATCCTAGTCGTTGATTGCCAAGGGACACGTGTCAGCAGATCAGAAAATCACTTTGAGAGTTTCTGATTGAGATTTGAAACTCCTGAAGCCTAGAGATCCAGAGCCTAGAAGTAAGTCTCAACCATCAGATCCAAAAGGACACGTGGTAAAGATTCGTTTTCCTTAGGTGAAAGTAAAGTTGGAGATTTGAGGTTCCTTAGTCCCGAAGAGCCGAAATAGATATGAATTGTCAGACCCAGAGGGATACGTGAAGATAAATCGTAGACTTCGGAGAAACCCCATTGAGAGTTTCAAATTAAGAGTTGAAACTCCCGAAGCCCAAAGCACCAAAGGGCCGAAGTGCCAAAGAGTGGAAGGCCTAAAACGCCGAAGGGCCAAAGTGCCGAAGAGCTGAAAGGAGGAAGAGCCGAAGAGATTTGGACCATCAGATCTAGTGGATAGGTAGCATGAATCTATGGATTATGGGTAAAGGACTAAAGTAAACATCAACCGTTATATCATCCGAAGTAGATCTAAATAGTAAGATCTAGAGCACAGGTGGTGTGAATCTATGGATTTGGGATAAAGACCGGAAGTAAATGTCAACCATTAGATTGTCTGAAGTAGATTTGAGTCGTTAGATATAGAGGATAGGTGGTGTAAATATGTGGATTTTGGGTGAAGACCCAAAGTAAAATTCTACCATAAAATCATCCAAAGTAAAAATAAAGCATCGGATTACCAAAGTGAATCTGAGTCGTCAAATCAATAGCTTTGGGAAATCCATTCAAGAGTTTCTTAGTTGAGATTTGAGATTCGGGAAGTCCGAAGTTCTAGAAATCAGAAGTGAATCTCAATCATCTAAACATCCAAAGCAGATCTGAGCTATCATATCATCCGAAGTAAACCTCAAGTGTCGAATTTCCAAAGTGAATCTGAGCCATCAGATCACCAACTTCGGGAGATCCATTCGAGAGTTTCACAGTTGAGATTTGAGATTCATGAAGTCCGAAGTTTCGAAAATCCAAAGTGAATCTCAATCATTCAATCAGCCGAAGAAGATATGAGATTTCATATCACCCAAATTAAATCTCAAGTGTTGGATCGCCAAGGTGAATCTGAGTCGTCAGATATTGTCTATTTAGGAGAAGGAAAGGTTTGAGAGTTGATATTTCCAAAGTTCGAACTTCTAGAAATACGAAGTAAATATCAACCGTCCAATTAGCCAAAGTGAAGATGAGTCGTCAGATCATCCGAAGTAAATATCAATCATCGGATCACCCGAAGTGGATCTGAGCCCTCATATCCAAGGGAGACTTGGCGAAAATATGAGAACTTCAGATAAATATCTGAAGCAATTCATAGCCGTTAGATCCAAGGGAGACGTGGCGAAAATATGAGAACTCCGGATAAATATCCGAAGTAATTCGTAGCCGTCAGATATAAGGGAGATGTGGAGAAAATATGTGGACTCTGGGTAAAGACCCAAAGTAATCCTTGATCGTCATATCAAGAGGACACACATCAGTGGATTATAGCCTTTGGATAAAATCCATTGGGAAAAAGGGTGAATTTTGATATTTGAGATCTCATAAGTCTGAAACTCGAAGGAGATATCGACCGTTGATCGAGAAGGGGGCCAGAAGACTGTTGATCCAGTTGAAAGTTCAACGACCCAAAGTAAATGTAGGGCCATTGATTAGGAGGATAGGTTTCCTCAGATCGTCAAATTGGAATATTGAAGTTTGAAAGAGAGCAGGGTTTTGAGAGTTGAAACTCCTGAAACCCGAAATCACGAAGGAGATCTCGTGTGTTGATTTTGCAAGAGATCAGATTTGATCCATAGGCCGGAGAGGGGAAGATCTAAACCACCAATTTTGAAAGTACCATCAATATCAAGAGATCAACGGTCTCGTAGCATTGTGGGGATAGGAGTTGCGCAAACATTAAAAAGTTGAGGGTGGGCCACAATTCAAACCGTGGTTTTGAAAAGAGGACACGTGGAGGCTCGAAGAGAATTGGGGGCCAAAAATTAGTTTGATTCAAACCACCTTTGGCCATTCCTGCAATCGTGCATTCCTGTAAGGTCATCACCCAAGGTCACATCAAGAGGGGGCTTATCCAGAAAAGGAGCTAATGCCAATACTCAGAGATTTCATAGGGGAGCGAAAGGGAAGGTTGTGGGTGCCATTAAACCTACACCAAGAAGCTGAAAGGTTCTGTGTTTAATTATAGAATGATACCATCAAGGTTTCAAAGAGTCGTTTGGCTTCAGAATCAAAGATCCTTGACCAGGAGGTTGGACTGGTTCCCCAACTTTCCAAATTAGAAATCATGAATAGACATTCTGTCCTTTAAGAAAAGAAAAAAAAATTATGCCCCATCATGGGTGTGTTACAAATTGGTATCAGAGCATGGTTACAACACTTGGCCTACTTGGGCTCATGTATGAGTGGCGTAAGGAGTTATTGTTATATGCATTTATTCCTTGAGGATAAGGACTGCATATTGAACCTATGATTTTGGGAATTCTTGTTGAATTTCAATAGAAGCATTTATTTAGCCCTTTGTCAAAGTGATAACTACTCTTACTGGAGTAGGGATATGCTAATTAACATTTATAATAAGACTTGAATGTGGATATATGAAGGTGGCAGGGTTCTATCAAGGGAAGCTGAAGCCCGAAGGATGGATGACCTAGTGTTCGTAACACTGCTTCTAAGCATGGGCAGTTATAACTTCAAGCACTAATGATGGTGGATTATATAATGGTTAATACCTTTGTGGGCTTAAAGGAATCTGATAGGATCAGGTAGGATCCTTGGCAGTTATAGTTACTTCTTTAAATTAAAATCAGAGTATATAAATCCTCATGACTAGAGAAAAGTGATATTGGAAAAACCCTATGGACGCTAAGGCAAGAAGGTTTTCTTTCTAGACGTTGTCGCCTAAAGAGGAAAGTGACCCTGGTTGGTTATTTTCATAAGAGAAGGAAACATCAATACAATATATGACTGTGATATTATCCTGTAAGTGACTGCAATCTCAAACTAAAGGACACTAATGATGAAATTAAACTATCGAGCGAATGCATGAGGTAAAAAGGTGCAAGAGATGCACCTACTTATACACGAATGTGTATACCTAATCATAATGATGATTAGAAGATCCTTGGGAAAAGGATATAGAATCCGATATGTCCACGTGTGTGAATGACATGGAAAAAGTGCAAGAAATAAGCTAGCATGATGAATACTTATCTGTGTTTGATTATTCTTGAGTGCATGGGTTTAATGCATTGTGGAGCTTCCTAATATGAAGCCTGATATTAAAATCAGTTAGGTATGAATGATATTAAACGTGCAATTGATGCACATGTATGATGTAAGAATATAGTTATAAGATACAATATGGTTTCCCTAATGAGTGAAATATAAAGAAAGAATTGCTCTTGTCCAGAATAAATGAATACTAAGGATGCAGGGTTGACTCCATTCCGAAGAGTCATGAAATTTATGTTCCAAATAATAGCTTGAGGGGAAACGTATTCCCTTTCCTCGGGAAATACTAATATAATTAGATAAAAAGGGTAAATGAGAAAAGATGCTATGTTGTCATGATAAAAAGCAAATGATTATACCTTTGAGAATCACATGAGAAGGATTGTGAACAATCCTAAGTTGACTAATCTTAAAGGTAGAGGTGTAGGTGGGCTGTGAAACATAGCTATGACTGCTACAGGCAAGTTTAGGATTATAAATATGGTTAAGTACATCATGAATGTAAGTTAACAAAAACATAATATGTATGGATACATAATTTGGGTACATGACAAAGATGCATGTTTATATTCCTTATGGGATATTTGGTAAACTGTTGAAGCTAACTCAAGGTTGAGGCCATCACAAATAGTGATGGATATGCAATAAGGAAGTTGCATGCTGAAGGAGTTCCCTATGGAGGAACTATGTGAAGACTCTATGAGGAAAACAAAGTCACAACCTTAATGACTGCTGAGAATTAAGAAGTGATCCACAAGCTTATATATATATATATATATACACATACATACCAAAATCGTGGATGACATTTTGAAAAACATCATGTAATGAAAAGAAGACTAATAAATGAATATTGACCATTCTGATAACCGAATGGTAATGTGCAGGATGCAGAAGTTCATGATCCATTATGAACAAAAAGGTTTGCTATTAAATCATGTTGTTGTATTAAAACCACAAGAGGTTAGGGTGAGGCCTAACCAAGGATGCTCAAGAAAAAGAATAGGAAGATCCCAACAGGGAGTAAATTGCAAAAGCAAAGAAAAGACAGTGAGGTATTAGAAATAACTTAGCTGGGATGAAAAGTCCCAGGCGATGTAGAAAGAATTTGAAGAAGGGGAGAGCCTCAATTATTTTCTTGCTATGTATTATGTTTTTCCCTGGGATGAGAAAGCTAGTACGCTGATGAAACTAAATGTTTTGACACCGTAGTGATGAGGATTATATTACTGTAGAAATAGTTGAGAACTGTCGGTATTGCACTCATGAAAAAATTAAGGATAATGTGATGAAGTGCATATAGATATGTTAGGACATGTATGAATTTTTTTTATTAATTTAAATACTATGGTACTTTCATTTTTAATTTACATGATGACTAATGTGTTTATGATGTATGTCATGTGTAGAAAGAAATAGATTGGAAATGTTGAGAAAGACAGTTGCCAATAATGAACAACCTCAATCAGAGGATGAATATGGGAAGGTTCATGTGGAAAGATTATCTAAGGGACTTTGAAAGTCCCCATGGAGTACCACTGATGGGATAATATCAGAGGGGGTACTAATAACCAAAACAGGTATAAAAATATTCATGCCTATGAGACACAAGGTATGAAGGGATTGGGTAAGAATCCCTTCTGAAATGTTTTACAGTATTAATTCTATGTATGAAATGTTGAAAGGTACTTGTATGCCTTGGATGCCGAAGTAGGGCATGATTCAGTAAGGAGAACCTGAATGATGGAGGTGTGAACCTCTGGTAGTAACGACTAATTGTAATCCTTAGAAGAATTCATGAAATGATATTTTATGAATACATGGACCAATCAAGGAATGATTGGAAACAAAAGTTCTCATAGATAGCACGCTGCATGGAATGCATTGAGGGAACGCATGTTGCATAATATGGCATACAATGGATTTTTTTTCAGTAAGAAAGGATGACCTTCCAATGTTTTTCTTACATTATGTAAGCGTTGAAGGAAAACTAATCTGGGTGGCCATGAGTGTTGGCACCCTAGTTATCAATGGAGGAAGAGCGTTTAAAGGCATTCATGTGAAAATTTTGAGTTTCATTTGTGCTGATTTGGGAATCGCGATCATCCTATAGCCGGAAGAATAGTCCTGCTGCAACAATGAATGGGAATGAATAAACCATATGGTGAAAAGTTGGGCTAAGATCCAATGCACCATGACCAAGTACTTGTTGTAAAGTGTGGGAAACTTAAAATCAATGAAAAGTTACATTGGGTATGAATGTGGCCACGAATGTTGGCACATTCATTAAGGTCAATTGATATCTACATTACATTCTGAAAAATTTGGTAGGCTAAAATGATGCATAGGTAAGGGATGATGTATACTTTTGCTTTGTATCCTTGAATAGATGAAAATGACTTGGACTGTTAGCTATATGCTTGATTTTGAAAAGGTAATGTCCATGAAAACTAACAATTTGTTTGGTTGAGGAATGTTGAAATTGCAGGAGGAAATGGGTCTTGGATATGGCAGTATTGTAAGCCCATAAGGAAGACCAATTGCCTACTGAGCCAAACTGCAAGAAATGGTATTTCCTTTTTGAGAAAGTGAATTTGATTGTTAGTGTGCACAATTCTCAAATTGTTTGTGATGACGTTATAAAGGTGCAATAAAATGTATGTGCATGGAAACTAACAATTTATTTGGCTGATTGAAGTTGAAAGTGCAGGAAGCAAAGGAGTCTTGAATATGGAAACCTTGTAAACCTTAAGGAAGACCATTTTCCTGCTGAGCCAAAACCCCTATGGGAAGGAAAGTCCCATAATTATGAATATGTTTCCTGTGCGAAACAAATATGGAAACAAAATGTGAAATTTGGATATCTGTGGGTCAAAAATTTACAAGAAAATTTTGAATTTAAAATTTATGATGATGTCTCGTGAATTTTTATATGCCTATGATATGGGTGAGAAATAGTATAATCTAATCGCATGAAATAAATACTGACTCGGGAGAAGAAGAGTAACCTTCGTCCCTATCTATGATTGAGTTGGGAGAAGGAGAGTAACCTTTGTCCCTAACTTTAGTTGAGTCACAAGGCTGTCAAGCTATAAAAGCATGAAAAAGGGCTACTTCTGAGCCATGAGAACCCCGTGGTAATCCATCATCACCTATAATATATTGTGTTGAGGTAACACAAGATGGAGGGATGCCTCGACAGAGAAAGTCTGAGGGATGCCTCGACTGTAAGACTCGACAAAGTCTCTAGAATTCTTTCTGTGTGAGAAAACCTTGGCAAGGAAAGATGGATCACCTGAGGGACTGTATAGTAGAGAAGGGGATTCCTAAGCCTGGGCCTAGAGGGTGAGTGACCGCGATGAATAGGATACCTTAATATTTCATATAAACTATTGGTTGGGATCATGCACATGATTGGTAGTTTTTCCTATGCGAGAAAACCTTGGAAAGGCAAGATGGATCACCCAAGGGACTGTATAGCAGAGAAGGGGATGCCTGAGCCTAGGCCTGGAGGGTGAGTGACTGCAAGGAATATGAAACCATGATAGTTCTTTTAAACTATTGAATTGGGATCATGCACCCAATGGGTATGTCAAGGAAAAACAATGAGCCTAGATATCAAAACTATTGGCAAATGTTTAACATGTAGTGTATGCTTGTCATTGATGGCAAGTACAATAGTGAAGATGGCAGGATAAGAAGGATAAAATCCCTTGGGGATTCAGAAGTGAAAGCTCAGGAGGAACAGCGTCGAGGAGAACGCATGCAGCAAAGCTCAAGATGTAGGAGTTCGCAGAGGAGAAGGAAGACAAAGATTGAGAGCTGTTAGATCTCACTCAGAAATCCCATCAGTCGTCAGATCAGACAGGAGTAGCATGAGGTTTACCATCGGGAAAAGCCAAGGTGAAATCCCGAAAGGAGGGTTGACTCATCGGGTTTCACATATCAGGAATCCTGTGAGCCAATGCATTGCGGCATTGAAAAGTATGAAACCCCGATGAGGAGGTTTGGCTGCGGTCATATAGGGGGAGGTCACATGGACCACGAGCTCAGCTGGAGGGCTCATAAATATCGAAAGCAGGAGGACTGTCCATCTCAGGGGATTATGTGGACCATTGATCCGACTCTCTGTCAGAGTTTCGAGGATCGAGAGTTGGAGATGTCAAAGAATATTGACATCAAGAATCTCGAAATCGCGATGTGTGAAATCCTGACTAAACCTGAACCGTCAGATCAAGATGTGATCTAGACCGTCAACTCGACTCACATCAGCAGACCACGTCAGCTAGGGACATGTGGCACAATCAGGTAATGAAAAGTGTCAGACTGATTCAACATTTCAGGCACATGTAAGTCACGAATCAGAGTGACACGTGGCAGTATTCAACACGTGTCAATCCACGTGTGACATCAGCAGATGGACACCACGTTGGAGTTTTGCGGATCGTGACATCAAGAGGAATAGAAAACAAGGCAAGAAGAATGTCAAAATCACGATATGCGATATGGAGATTCAATCACAGCCGTTAAATCAAGCTTGGATCTGGACCATTGATGTAACTCCATATCGGAGTTTCAGGGATCGCGACATGGAGATGACAAGAATTCCTACCACAAGAGTCATGAAATCATGAATGTGCCTTATGCATAAGGCTATGGTCACAGCCCTTGGTCACATCAGCGAGAGATGGACAGATATCAGAGGACAAGGAGGAGCTAAAGGGAACGAGCCTTGGCACATGGTCAGGTAGGGAGGAGAACGATTCAAAAGGTGACATTAAAGGGATGGGGCCCTTCCTCGATACACCACCATTCCAG
>ML791058.1:145759-163138 GCA_009831015.1 Picea engelmannii
AAATTAACTAAGGAAATGTGTCCCAAGACACAGGAGGAGATAGAATACATGTCCAGGGTCCCATATTCATCAGCAGTAGGCAGCTTGATGTATGCAATGGTTTGCACAAGACCAGATATTGCACATGCAGTGGGAGTTGTGAGAAGATATATGAACAATCCAGGTAAAGAACATTGGGAGGTAGTAAAGTGGATTCTCAGGTATTTGAGAGGTACTAGTACTCATGCATTATGTTTTGGAGGTTCAAACACTTTTCTATAGGGATATGTTGATTCAGATATGGTAGGGGATAAAGATAACAGGAGGAGCACCACAGGGTATGTTTTTACTATAGGTGGAACAACAGTAAGTTGGATTTCGAAACTGCAAAAGGTTTTTGCACTTTCAACAATAGAGGCAGAATATGTTGCTGCTATGGAGGCTAGTAAAGAGATAATTTGGTTGTAGAGTTTTATGGAGGAATTGGGAAAGAAGCAAGAGAATAGCAGGTTGTACTATGACAGTGAGAGTGCCATTCATCTTGCAAATAACTCATCCTTCCATTCGAAGAATAAGCATATACAGTTGAGGTACCACTTCATATGATCCACCTTGGAAGATGAACATTTGAAGTTGGAAAAGATACACACTAGCCAGAATCCTGCAGACATGTTAACAAAGGGAGTAACCAGGGAGAAACTGAGTTCTTGCTCAGTTTCAGTTGGTCTTCAAGAATGAAAATGAAGATGAGAAATTTGCCAAGTCTAAGAAGGTTCAGAGTCCAACATATACAACAGCGGTGGAGTTATTGAGATCAGTCTCCAAGTGGGAGATTGTTGGTTGTGGAGCCTGATTATCTTCCTGATTTAGAGGTATTTTACTTCCAGTCGTGTTTATACCCCATGAAGTATTTACACCCCAGAAGTTTGTACACTCTTCCACGTGGGGGAGTATAGAGGGGTACCTCCTCTGCGGGGTTTGAGGGGGCTATCCCCCCGGCTGGGGGGTCTAGGGGAAAGCAGGCCCCCAGCGGAGGTTCGAGGGTGAAGCCCCCGAAGGAAACTTTTCCTTGTAAATGTATATTGTAATTTCATTGTAAATCTGGACCGTTCATTATAAGGTTGCAGATCTAACGATAGAGATTATGTTAGGGTTTTTTCCCTAGAAGGCAACTCTCTTTTATGAGGGAAATGTATTGCAGCTATGGTTGATGGCGAATATTGTATTATGAGATATGAGACTGTGAGAGAAAGAAGAGGAAGTTATAGCAGGTTTGTTGTAGGTTGTATCCCTTCATATGTTGGATAATAATAAAGGAAGGACCTGGCAATTTCTCTGGTGGACGTAGCCCACACTGGGTGAACCACGTAAATTTGTGTCTCTATTATATTGTGTATCTTATTTGTTTTGTTTCTGCATTTGTTTTATTTTATTTCTCCACGGTCCTATTTTTCTAACATCATGCTCATTATCGAACAACAATAATGGAGCTACCCTTTGGAGGCCACTTGGACTTCAAAGAATTAGACACATACTCCATGATGATGTGTACATATATATACTTGTTCTTGTGTAAAAAATGAGACTAGATCCATTATTAATGATTGTTAGAGAAAAATATAATTTCCTTGACATGGCTTCACTAGTGTAAGTGCCACTACGACAGTCTTGTTTTTTAGCAATTTGATACAATTTTGTTTTATCCAAATCACTTTATCTCTCTACTAAAATATGAATTTATTATTTAAATAACTTACTCTATTATGTATTATTGAAATTTTTAAAATAGTTTTCTCATCTTTTCATTGGAGGAATTATGTTTAAGAGAATTTTCTTAGTGACAAGCTAACCTACCATTTGTAGCAATCGATACAAGTTAGAATTCAATAAAGTCCATCCCACAAATGCAACCATTGGATATAAAATCTTGGATTAGATTGAAAGAAGAACCAACATTACATAGGTTAAAGAAAGTTAGGGATGTCAACTTCTAAATACAATTATAGTTCTAGGTTTGTATCCTAAAAAGGTTGAAGCTATGATCAAATAACTCTCCATTTATTCATTTTGGAGTTATTTTGTTTATCTCTAAGATAAAGAAGTTTTATTTTCATGTCGCAACAAATTGTTTTTCTTATAGGACGAGCCTCAATTCTTAAAATGTAATAAGTTTATGATATTCTTCGACCCTTTTATACTTTATTTGTAGATATTCAAAGAAGGCTTCACTTATCTAAAGTGATTTTGGCTTCACTTATTCAAAGTGGTTCTCTCTAGGATCTCCAAAACTAATTTGAAAATACTCATGTCAAATATTAAATATACAATTTTTGTTAACAATAATAATATGTTTTGATAAAGTTATTTCCTTGCTACTTTTATATTGGAGGTTTGGTATTGGGATCCTCCCTAGGGGTGTAATGGGGGGCTGAAGGACCTATAATAGATCAATAATAGTGGAGGCCATTCAATTTAAGGTGAAATAGGTTCACGATATCATTAAATAAGACCCACTATCATAGTTAATAATGAATAAATGTAATGGGGACTGATTAAAGAAGGTCCACTAGGTAGTTAAGAGGTTGTTATGAGTATGGTTCTCTTAATTAATTATAAATAAGGATGGATTTATCCTTATGATTTGTGGAGTTTATTGTACTTGGAGCTTAGTTCAGTAGGATATTTCCCCTTTAAGAGGCAAGTGAATAAGATTGGATTCCTTCCATAAAAGGATCAATTGTAGGAGTGGATTCCTTCCATAAAAGGATCAATCCACTACTACATTAGGCCCATTTTTTGACAATGTTCTAATGCATTTTCATTCCCACAACATCTCAAGTACGACAAAGGATACAACTTGTTTTTCTTCGCATCACCTTCATCACAATTACAATGATTCCACTTCGTCACAAGATAGAAGAACACTTTCGTCATACCATCGACTGACTTAGGTCTTGTTATCGCACAATATGTACTTTCCCAAATCCTAAAGGCAAGTAGGCCTAGATTGGCGTAACACGGAGGTGGCCCTATCACTGTCACCCAAACAAGGTACCTCTTTCTCTTTAGGAGGAGGAGAAAACCTCACTCCAACGGAGATGTCCCTAGACCTAGTTGGTTGATGAAGGGTAAAAGACCAGGTAAAACCCACCCCTCTCTCTAGGCCACTCAAGGAAAGAAATCACTTGGTAAAGTTCAAGGGGGTAAATGGAAATGAATGGTAACTACCCTTTACCAATGGAACATTAAACGTTAGCAATACAAATGATTTCAATAATTATGATTAGTGACTTCTTATATGAATTATGTGCTACTAAAACAAGTTATATAAAACAAAGATAAAATTATAGTAGCAACAATGTATCTGGAAATTGCAAGTTATGATGAAAAAATGATATAAAGACTTTGTAATTTGATAGTACTATGTCACTTACAATTTCAATATTAAAATAAGTTAATAAGTGACTTCAATGGGCTGTCAGAAAACATGTAACAATAGTAAAATAAATAATGATGACAGTAGCAAAACCACTCCAGAAAAAGTACTTAAGTTAGGCAATTAAGCAACTATTTCAACACTTATTGATTATAGCTTGCCTAGTACAAGTTCTGGGTGAACTATCAATCAGAAAATGAGTTTAACAGGATGCCAAAAGTGACTGAAACATTTTTTTTTTTAATAATGATGACAACAACAAACAAGCTTCAAAAATGTACTTTGTTGAGGCAATTGAACATACACTTTAGCATTAATAGATAATAGCTTGCTTAGTACAAATTCTAGGTAATTTATAAGACAGTTAGCATGTTGATATTGGCTTCAAATAATGGCTGTAATAGAGGTTACAACAAGAACAAATTATCTATTAGTATTTCTAGACTAGGTTAGCAAGTTGGTTCAGGTTAGTTGGAGCTTCAAGAAAGAGAGATTGAAAGTTGTTTTGTTCAACCTTCCAACAAAAGAGAGACAAGATACTAGTGCCTTTAGGGTTTATGGATTCAATTATATCAACACATTAACTTGGAGAGACAAAAATGATTATACTTGTCTAAAAGATAACAAGGTGGAAGCTTGAGAAGTAGTACCTTAAGTTCTCAAGCATCGAGCCTCAAACATAAGCTTCAACTAGGGTGTAGGCACTTCTAGACCCTAGTGATTTATCCTATCCTTAGACTCTTGAAAAATATTTAATGCAATAAGAACTAGAAAAAGCTTCTAAAGTGCTAGCACTTTAGGGCTCTAGAAGTTTGTCTAGACAAGATCTTCTTAAGCAAAACTAGAAAAATAAAGAGAAAGAAAGAAGAACCTTATGTTTCTTACTCCTAGGGTTTCAAGCAAGCAATTTCATAATCTTACATATGAAAAAGTAAACATACTATAGGAATTTATCATGAAATGAAAATTGCATATTTACTTACTTCACCAAGAATAATCAAGCACAAAACCCCTGGATTTGCCAAAATTTCACCAAGAAATGATCCAAAATGCATCCAAAATAGCATCCAAGCAAGTGTGCCTTGGTAATTTCATCCAATAACCCCTTTAGGGAGAAACTTTCAGTCCTCCCTCTTGTTAAAGGTGAGTTGTGATGTAAAAATGAGAGCACTTTATCTTTATTTATACATAATTTTGAAGAGAAACCACTTATTAACATCCAAAACCTAACATCACAAATTAATTTAGATACCATGACTATCTAAATACAAAGGAAAACTTAAAATTATAAACTGTTGATGTGTGCTAGTGGGGTGCATGTTGTTGGGAAAACTGAGGAAATTTTGAGCAAAATGCATGATACAATGGAAAAAGTGAGGGGAGATGGATTTTTAGTAGAGGATTGTAAGGAAAAGAGTGAGTTAAGGGAGTATTTTTATGAGAGTGGAGACCTCTATAAACCAAAAAGCTATTCAGGAGAGGGAATCATAGTACATAGAATAGATATGAACCCAATAAACAACAAAGAAGTGGATAACTATGTACCTTGTTGCTAGAAAAATAATATTACCTTCACAATCTGAATGGCCCTCTTGTTAAAAGTGTAATTCCATTTTAGTTGGGTGTCGTGCTTTTCTATATTTAGTGGTTGGGTCAAGTTTATAAGTGTTGGGAAAATTTAGAGAGGAAAATCCATTTTTGGGTTAACATATTTTTCAAAGGAGGTTGACACTTATCCTCGGTTGTCCATTTTTGGAACATATTTTTTCGATCTATATAATCCATCTGAATTGTACAAGTTTTTGGTGAAAATCATGTTCTCTTTTTGTGTTTGTGCCTTGAAAAATATAACATGGTATTAGATTAATAAGAATTGTTGTGAACCTTTGTGAAAAACGTTCAACATCTGTTGGTGATGAGTTGCAGATTGAAGAGTAGAGTACCCAATATTGAAGAACGAGAATAGGTTGAGTAAAATATTTTTCTAAAAAACTGTTGATTTTGGAGGGACACATGTTTTTTGAAGATAACTATAAGGAGAAAGACAATTTTGGAAAATGAATATTCCTTGGAAAATTAGGAGGGTCACAACTCACATAATGTTGTAGGATTATATCCCTTTTATAAACATTAGAGAGGGATTTTTGTATTCAACAACTATCAGTCTATTAGAGGACAGTTACAATGTTTTAGTTCTCCTTCCTGATTGTGGTTTTACAAAAATTACAAAATTAATTAAAATATAGATAGAAACTACAATTATCACTTGACTCTGGGCATTTGCATTTTCTTCTTAAAGTCCCTCCACAATTTGAAATCTTCTAGTATGGTTTCCATTCTTCTTACTTGCATGTTTTCAAGATAAATTTCATTATCATAAATAGGGGTCACTACTTCTTTCTTTAATACTTCCTTTGTTTGTTGTATGAAATGCCCGATTAACAAGATCAATTGATTTGGTTTCACTATTCTTTTTTCCAGTATTTCCTGGTCGATTTCTTTCATTGCATCAATGAATTTCATGCTCATATTTCTTCTTGTATTGACATCCTCCATCATTGTGTGATTCAATCCTTCCTTTTCCAAGTCTACCATGTTTTCCCTTCTTAATTGTTCTAGTATATCCTCTATTGCTCTCCATAACTTTCTACAAGCTTTTTCTACCTTTGTCTGAGTATTCTCCATGTTATTGAGAACAAATTTCCCGTTGTTGAGTAACATATGGTCTTTGATGTTCTAATTGGTTGTACATATTGGAAATGTGTTGGGAGTATTATCACGAGCACCTTTCCATTGGATGATATGGTGTAACATCCCCTAGTTAATTAATGCTTATGTAAATATAATATGTGGCTATGGCCAAGCGATGTAATATGCAAATTGTATTTCCTTGTTTTATTAATAAAATGTGATGCCAACTGCTAAGGGGACATGGAAAAGAGATGGGGGTTGAATTAATCCACAAGAGAGGAGAGTGTCTAGGATAGTGGCCAAGATGGGTCCAAGGGGGAATTACCCATGCATATTAATTCAACCTATTTTCCTAAATTTCCTATTTGTATATGAACCTTTCAATTTCTGATTGAGTGTTCCCAAATCCAATCATTGAATGGATGTAAGAGGGTGGGTTTGAGTGGTCAAATACAAAAGTTATTAGGCACATGGGGGTTGATTACAATCATCTTGGGGAAGAGTGTGATTCAAGAAAGGTAAGCCAAAGGGAGGAAAGTCGTATGGGTTGGGACAAAAGTTTTACACATTGAATTTTTGTGCACGAGGAGCAAGTGGAGAGAAAGGAAGAGAGCTTGGAGCTGGTGCAACCATGGAGGGAGAATTATAGAGAAAGATGGAGCATATTGGAGTATAATTGGAGATGGAAACTGAAGATCCAAGTTGTTAGGCATGAAGAGTGAACTACTGGGAGAGTTTCACTAAAACAACAAGTGTTTGTTGTTGGTTTGCTGGTAGTTTTCCTAGCAGCAAGTTCCCTTGAGTTCCCGGCTAAGATATTCCTAGCTACTTGCACCCAAGAGACATTGATAAATGAATGGGATGTACGAGAGACTAAGATCAGTGAAGGGTACATTCCTTGGGTTTGATAGGTCAAGAGGAAGAGAGTTGGTGGAAAATCGGGTTAGCTATAGGAGAATACCAGTTGGGTTGTGATTTTTCTAAGTTGTGAGTAGACAGTGAGAGACCACCCTCTTTTGTGGATTACTAGCCTCAGCTTGAGGGTGACTGACTGTTAATATTTGGAACAATAAATCTATATTTGGGTGCATAGTGTCTATCCCAAGCAACTGGTTGAACAACCGATTTAAAATATAAGTGTTATACATTCTTGATGTTTTATTTTTGTGTGTATAAATGTTGTGCATGAACTCTTTAAATTAGAATGATTAATATGTTTTTGTAATGATTTTTTTAGATACATTTCATGTTCATTATTAGCATGTTGTATATGATTCTATTTTATGGTTGTAGAAAGTAGCTAAATCTGCTTTAACTCATAGTTGGAAGCTACATGAAATTAGTTAATTGTAAATAAATAAATTTAGTCGGCAAACATTTCATTTTTATGAGTATTTTGCACCATAATGTCCCTCATATAGGCTGGGGAATGTTACACTATGGTATCAGAGGAACTGGTTCAAACACCGGGCTTGGATGGGCTCGACCAAAGTGAATTGGTGAAATTTATTGTTGTAGATTTTGTGTGTGACAAATTTGGGGGAAAATGGAGCATTTAGGGAGAAATACCCAATTTCATGAATGAAATTTGGGTTTAAACGACTATGTATTGTGTAGTAGGTTCCATGGAGCCAAGCGGAAAAGTTACAAGGATGAATTTGACTTGGAATGGTCAAAATTCAAGTTTTAATGGATGTTTGTAGTGATTTATAGAGTTTAGTGAATCAACGATCAAGATCATGTTTAATCTTGAGATTGACGACCGAGATTCACTTAAATAAATTTAAAAATACACAAGGTATCAGTCATTGGAATTTTGAGTGAATCAATGGACAGGATTCGTTTTTCATCCATTTAGAAAATAAATTATATCAACGACCCAGATTCACTTGGGTTTTTGTTGAAATTTTCTAAGTGTGAAGCTCGCAAACAGAGTTTGTCGATGGTCGATGGTCGAATTGGAAGAGTTGGGAGAATATTTGGTTTGTCCATAAGACATATCTGATTGTCTATGGTTGATGGTCGAAGGTTGTTCAAATCCACTGAACTGTTTCCAATGAGTAAGAGGAATTATCGATGGTTGATAAGTTGGTGGTCGGGCGTCGGTTGATTCGATGAGTTGTTTGGGTTGTCTAAAAAAATTGGCCAATGGACGATGAAGGGAAGAGGATAATGATTTCATATTCCAAGTGTCATGCCATGTCATCATCCACATGTCGTTCCACATCATCCAAGATGACACCTCAAGATAACATGTCATGTCACATCAACATCCACATGTCATGACGCATCAGCAGTTGCAACGTAAGCCAAGGATCAGTTGTAGTATGATGGTTTGGAATTGAAATTTTTTTAGGGGTGTTAGTCAGCCAACAAGGATCATCAACGACAGATGGCCAACGATCAAGTTAGGCGGTTTAGCGATGTGTGGAAATCGGGTGTTGGGGAAATGGACCGATGGTCGACGATCAGATCGACAGTTTGAGAAAAATGTTTTTTGCACCCAAAGGAGGATTCCAATCATTTATGGAAGATAGATTCATATCAATGGTTGTTTTTTCTCTTTATTTGAGATCAACGAGTAAGATTTAAAGGGCAGTTAACACAGTAAAATAGTCAATTTTATGTGATTTTTTGTGGTTTTTGAAGATCATTAACTTGTAGGGAATTTTTGAGGGCTCAAATGAATTTTGTATCCAATCAAATAAAATAATTCATAGAAATATATCCAATGAGCTAAACGGTTCACAAAACAAAGCTCGTATAAGAAAGTTACAGCCAAAACAACAAGGGTAAAATTTGGGCACAAAATTTAATTTTGGAGGGTATAACACCATGCTTAGAAGTCTGTTTTGGGAACAAGAGTAGTTGATGGAAATATTATGACCCATAGAAGCCATAAGTGGAGTCATATTTTGGTTATGGGTACCTAAAAATGTGCAGGAATATAAATAAGTCACATATAGCATGCGGGGATAAATTGGGTAAAACAACCTAAACTTCTTCAGAGCATAACTTCCATATCGGAGCTTGGATTTGAGAAAATGAATAGTCATTGGAAAGGTATTCAGGAATAGAAGACACATTACCACCCATAAATTTGAATTAGGCATCAAAATATTCCAAAAATTAATAAATAGATTTATGTAGTAGTAAAAAACTAGAAATTGCGGCATATAAATGTTGTAATGTTTTGATCCGAACTTATATTGAGGCATGAGTATAGTCGTTGGAAAGTTGTTTCAAAGAGGAATGCATCCAAGAAATAAAATTTTGAATTGATGCAATGTTTCCTTCATAAATTGATGAAGAAAAAACTTGTATTCTAATGGATGAAATGTTTTATGTTATGCATGTTTGTAACATTAATTATTGCATCCACATTTCTTCGAAAATTAGAGGTACTGATTTGAAAATAGAAGGATGACTTGTTATGCTATGCAAGCACCCCCTACTTCAATAAAATAAACCTTACAGGACCTTGCTCAATGTGTTAAAATATGCAAGATAGATGATGTGTCTAGTTTATGCTTCTTCTTTTACATGTTTATGTGTGAGGAAATGTTCTTTCAAATGGTTAAATATGTGCTTTAAACAAATACAAAACAACATAAATTGCATAAAATAAACCAGCAAAATCACAACAATAACAAGATGATAAAGGAGTTCACCCCTCTCTGGGCTACATCTCCTTGAGCCTCCTTCAATGGACTTGGCTCTTTGGGATTAGTTTGTAAAATGTTCTTTTACAAGATGCTTCTCAACTCCGATGGATTTACATACTGTACCATTGGGTTCATAATACATAAAAACCCCAAAAATGACTATTAGAACTCTGAAAATGGATCTTGTCTCATCCAATCATGACCTCTTCTACATGTGGCCTCTAAGCTTCCCTGAGCTTCTCTGTGGAAAAAACACCTGTAAAAGTCCTCCAATGGATCTGAAATCTATCCCAATGTGTTTACAGAATAATAATTAGTCAAAAATGACTATTCAGTCACAGAAAATAGACTAGGGCTCATCTGAGCATGGCCTCAAACAATGAGGGCTTCAAGCTCCCTGGAGCTTCCTCAAACTTCAATGGTGAAAAACCTGCAAAAGAAGTCTTCAAATGCCTATGAAAACAGTGCTGATGGACTCAGAATGTCCAAAAAACCCTAGCTGGGCTTTTTTGGCACCTCATTTGGCCAAAAAATGAAGAAGTTAGGCCTCCTGCCATTTTTCTCCTTCAAGCTTGTTGTCTCTGGTTCGCCATTTCGCACCTGTGTGTGAGTAACCTGGCTTCTAGTTGTTTTTCGTTCCTAAATTCAGCACCCGCGTGCATCTCCGAAATTGATGCCAAAATGTCACACCATTAGCGAACTGAGCCCCCAAATCCCAAAGGTGTTGGGCACATGGGGGCCATGTGGCCATATCCCACGCATAAAAGGCTAACCATTGCTAGGTTAAATCTAGGCATGACAAGTGGCTAGGCGCGTGGTTTTAAAAATCAACACAAATCCCGTGCGAATTCCTGTGTAGCTAATGGTCATATGGTTAAACATATAAAACCGTGAGCTAAAATTTTAAAACCCCCATGCGCGCCATATAGCAAAGGGATGGTCATATAAATGAAACCATGCGACCGGGGCTTATGATGAAGGTTTGAACCGCGCCCAACCAACATATGCAATGGTCACATGTGTTAAAGCATCGAACCATGGGTTATACAGTTTAAAAATCCTCCGCGTTCAAACCATCGGAGGGTAGGGTCATATGTGGTTAACGCGCACACATAAGAATCGGGGGCTAGGGATTAGCCCCAACCCTAACCCCGCGCCAAATAGTAAACCATTCAACATATAAATATATTTCAACATATGGTTATTAAGAACCATAGCATGGCGCGTTGGTGAGTTGGACTTTGTTAAAGCCTTCCACGATGAGGAGAGGTCCAGGGGTCGAACCCCACGGACCCATAAAAATTTTAATAAACCAACCAATAGACCAAAAGACAATAAACGGGTGCCACATGGTAGCCCATGACTGGGCCACGTGGCACCATACCATTGCCCAATAAATGCCACGTGTCGAAACAACATTCACCCAATTATCAGTGAATCACAAACCACCACGTCAGCAGGTGCCAACTCAGCTCTACCATGTCATCATACCATCATGCCACGTCAGCATCCGTACGGACTGTACGGACTGCCCAGTCAACATCCCATTTTTTTTTCCTGTTTGGCGATTCGAACAGATCACGATATCTCTCGCTCCCGATGTCTGTTTGAGATGAAACGAGTTGCGTTGGGTTTGTGATGATGAGGGCTATGCTCTCGTTTGTTTTGAGGCAATTCCGAGAACGTTGATTTTTGAGCTAAAATTTGACCCCTGGTCCAGATTCTGATCAGGTACAAGAAGGAAAATTTGGTTCTTATATGAGGACTAGATTTATTACACACATAAGGAAGAGATCACAGGTATGCATTTCAACATGGAGAATTATGAGACAGAGTCAAATGGAAGAAGAGATAGGCAGGAGCATGTCACTATGAGAAGCCTCCATAGGGAAGTGCAATGCTATAGAAATTGAAATGAAAGGATTATGAAGGATCAAGAAGAGATACTTCAAATATTAAATATGTTTCATAAGAAAGTCAAAAAGGACTCCAACACCAAGAAAGTATTTATTGCTAGACAAGTGTCCACATCAAAATTCCATAGCAAAAGGGATGATCATGGAAATTATATGAAGTCAAGAAGCATGAGCAGGCGCCATCATTCTCCAAAGAATTCGACCACAAGAAATCATGAAATATCAGGGCCAAGGAGCATCCCAAGTGTGTCTCTTATTCATAGGCAAAGGATAAGGACCAAGGAAGACATATTGCAAGGTGAACTTAGTAAAATCAACCACCTATTTTCAATGGTGAGCGCTAGAAGGGTGATCCAGGAAGATCTAAGAATGCTCACAGAGGTCCAAGAGGATCCTAAACACTCATAGAGGTCTAGAATGGTTCAGAAATGTTCAAATTTAGACCATCCCAAATTATCTTGAAAGTGGCATCAATGCGTAGAGCTCATGATTATGTTTCCAGCAACGCAAACAGAAAGTCAAATAGTGCTAAAACACAAAAGTTATGGGCAATCAAAGTTCAAGTCAACTATGTCAAAAGTCAAAGTCAAAGAGGGAAAAGGTGACACATGTCACCACTGGAAGGGTGACACATGGCTACACCCGTAAGGTGCCACATGGAATGATCATACACTGACTAGGAAGGTGTGTTGGTAGATCATACAGATTACATGGAAAAATCACAGGTTGACACATGGAAGTGATAAACCAATGAGAGGCTACCACGTGGTAGCCTCTCATTGGTTATTTATGGACAACACTTATCAAAACTAGTTGGATCTTAGAGGATCCAACTCGGGTCTCTCGAAAAACAACCCAATGAATTTACCATTATACTCGTTGGTTAGTTCTTAACCATATATGGGCACAATTTTATTAAGTTCGAGTGAAGGTTTGGTCAACCGAAAAAAGGGTTGAGGGCTAATCCCTCACCCCTAGACTTATGTATATTTGATATAATTGTAGTCGTAAATCCCATGTTGATAAACCATATAAACCAATGAACTATATATATATTATATGGTTATAACAAAAGAGCATTGATGGGAGAAGTTCCATGGGTTTGAACCCGTGACCTTTCCCCCCATAACTTAACATTTTAACCAATATACCATAACACACAGTTTGTTAAAAAAAATAAAAAACTAAACATTTAAATGTCGACCATGAATTTCAAAGGGAAGTTAAGGGGCACACCCTATTTAATTGTGTGCGACCCAAGAAGATGAGACTCATAATTATTATGCAAATTTATGTCTCAAAGTGTGTGCCTGAGGGTACAAGGAATTTAATGCTACACCGTAAAACATGTCGAGAGGTCCCTTGATGGAATTTTAAGAACTTTATACTCATTTTTCATGATTTTTCTCAGGGAATCCAACAATGTGTTCCATTTCTTCATTTGAGAAACATGTAAAAAGGTCATTGTAAAACACAATCATTTAAGCATTAATAAAGAGGTCTCTATTGGAAGCAGACCCAGAGATGTAGCCCAAATTGGGTGAACTCCATTATCAAACTTGTATGTGTGATTTCATTATTGTTATTGATTTTATGCTCAGTTATTTGCAAGTTATATATCATTAAAGTGGATTTGGTTAGATAAGTAATTCACATGTAATTTGCAAAAAATCAAGCGATCTTTTTTATTTCGAAGATCAAGTAGATGTTTATATGTATTTTCAGGTAATAAGCATCTAAGGATTTTTTGGATCAAGTTTGTATCAGAGCCAAGGTTGAAAAGTGTTTGCAAGTGAATGCTTACAAGATCCAAACTCAAACTTCTTAAAGGAGAGCTTGCAAGTTATAAGTCTGAAATTGAAAGAATACTTTGTAATCATAATATGAATTTTGAAGGAAAGGAAGGAGAAGATCCTCCCATGAGTATAGAATAAATGATGGATACAATTCACTTGATGAGAGAGATAATAGACGATTTTCAACGAAGAATTCAAAATTTTGTAAGTGGAGAATCTTCGGTAAAAGGAGAAGGATGAGGTGAAGTTTGTGGACATTTAGAACCCCCTTCACCATCCTCATCATCGTCTTCTTCTGAAGAAAGTGAACATTCTTCTCGTCGAAACAATTCCTCTAAGAATTCCGATCATAATATTTATTTATTAAAGTTGGATGGCAAGTTTGAATTGTTGACCTATGATGGAGAATTGAATGCCGAGAAATTGGACAGTTGGATCAAGAAGATATAGGTACATTATAGGGTTCAAAATATCATAGATGAAGATGTAAGGATAATGTTAGATCCTCTTTGACTAAATGGCACAACCTTGATATGGTGGGAGACTAAGATGCAAGTTTTTCTTGTTCAAAAGGGTAAAGTCATCTCTTCTTGGGATAAGTTTACTAAGGCTATAAGAAAAAAATTCTATCCATTGGTACGTATGAAAATGAAAATGATAGAATAGCATCATATAAGACAGGGTAAAGGCCAAAATATTCAGGCATATAAACAATAATTCAAAAAGAAGGCATTATCATTAGGGATTTTGTTGTATACCCATGAAATCCTTCTAAACTATATTGGTGGCATGCACTCATATCTTCGTCACACTATTTTAATGTTTAACCCTACTAACATTGATAAGGTGTTCGTACAAGATACACATCTAAAGTCTAGTAAGGGGAAGCATGTGAGAAAATATAGGAAGCCATACAAGTTTAAGAAGAAACCAAAAGGTAAATGTAAGAGTAAGAAGTCAGCTACAGTAAAGAAATTTGAGGAAAGACCTACATGTTTCCAATGTAAGAAAAAGGGACATGAGGAGTCACCGTGTTGGAAATTGCATCCATAATTACAACTGAAAAAGTTCAACATAAAGGGAAGCATAAGACTATTGCATCAACTCATCAAGATCTAGGGTCAGATTCCACATATGAATCTAATAGCATGGAAATGGGAAGAAAAGGTATATCATCTATCCATTCTAACTCTTTAGTTCAATCCGCCAAATTGGAAAGTGATATTGATCAAAAGAAAATAAGTGAGTTTTTTCATGTTAGAGTTATAGTCAATCATACAAAGGTACATACTTTATTTGACAATGGATCTCAATTTAACCTAATATATAAAACAATTGTTAAGAAGATGGGTTTAAAGATGACACCTCACAAAAAGACTTACCCATTAGGATGGGTATGTCAAGATTCTAAGTTGCAAGTAATGAAACAGTGTGAGATTAGATTTACAATTACATCGTAGTTCTTTGATGAGGTTGTGTTAGATGTTGTGCCTCTAGAAATTTGTGGCATTTTCTTGGGTAGTCCATATATATTTGACATGAAGGATATATTCTATCACAAAGAAATAAATATCATGTTTTCAAGGATGGGGTTGAATTTATTTTCAGAGCTCATTGTATCAAGACTAATGTTTCTTTAGTGAGAACAGGGAAAATAAAGAGACTCGTGAGTGCAAGTAAACCTTTTGTTCTCATGATAGTGAAACAAAAAGAATAAGATATAACATATGCTTTATTAGGTTGTGAACCAGATCATAAATAGGAGTTGGTCAACATCATTTCTAATTATGATGATTTGTTTTACGAACCTACAGGTTTGCCTCCTAAAAGGAAGGTTGAACATGAAATATATTTGCAAAAGGTTGCTCCTCTTCTGAACATTGGAATGTACAGGTCATCAATAATCGAGAATGAAAAAATAAAGAACCAGGTTTAGGAGTTGCTAGATAAATTAATTATGAGACCATGATCATCTTCGTGTGGTTCTCATTTTGTATTGGTTCTGAAAAAAGATGGCATGTGGAGGCCGTGTATTGATTTTCTATCCTTGAACAAGATTACGGTAAAGAACGATTATCCTCTTCCCATAATTGATGATTTATTGGATCAATTAAAGAATGATGTTTGTTTCACTAAGTTAGATTTGATAAGTGATTACCATTATATCTGAATTGCATATGGTGACATATGGAAAACGAATTTCAATACCAAGCAAGGATTGTTTGAATGGTTAGTTATGCCATTTGGGTTATGTAATGCACCAACAACATTTATGAGGTTAATGAATGTTGTGTTCATACCTATTGAGAAAAAGGTATAAGGAACCTCACTCCAACATTTTCAAATCTTACTTGGCTAAGGTAAGATAGTTGGGATTATCACCCAGGGTTTATAGCCTTAGACAAACTTATCAATCAATTCTCGAGTAATAAGTACTAGGAACCGATGTTGTATTTTTATAATTGAACTGTGCAAAAGAAGAAAGTAAAAATAAATATGCACTTTGTTTTGAGAATTAAAGAGAAAATGAAATATAACTCTGAAAATACACATGTGAGATCAAAATCAGCAAAGCAATTTTATTGATTTCATTCCAAGTTACAATCATAACCCTTTTTTAAACCCCTGTGAGGGTAGGGACCAAGATCAGATTTAGAGATCCTCGATGGGCACCATACAAAAAGACTTTGACAACAAGAGAAGATTGAGACTAGAAGTTTGAATCAGCTTAGACATGAAAGTAGCATTCACTGAATCTACAAAATATTCCCTATCAGTAATGAAATCTAATTCATATAGAAATCAAAATACACAGATTGTCAATATCAAATGATCAACCTTTCAAGAATAAGCTGATGAAATATGTATCTCAATCCTTGAATCCTACTACCTTCAATAAGAACATGTTGTCGACAAGAGAGTTAAATTCTAAGATAACTCAAAATGAATGAAAGTAATCTCACAAGAATAAGTGTATACCTTATATCAGAAGTTTCTTTCCTTGTTATTTCTCCCTTTTCTCCCTTCCTTTGATTAGATTTTTATCTTCCCCAAAATAAGTTGTGGTAGTTTCAAAATACCATTATTTAAGTTATAATTGAATTAATATTAGTTAGGGACAAATAATAATAATAACAATAATAACAATAATAATAATAATAATAATAGATAAAGGGATTATTAAATAATAATTAATAGGCGGGACCCCTACATCACCCTAGCCCCGCCGCAGACCTGGCTCAGGTCCTGTGGACGCCCACGGGACCTGGGCTAGGCCCGCGGGGGGGGCTGAGGCGATGCCCGACATCACCCCAACCCCCTTGCGGGCCTGACCCAGGTCTCGTGGGTGCCCACAGGACCTAGGCTAGGCCCGTGGGGGGGTTGAGGTGATGCCCGACATTGCCCTCACCCATGGGACCTGTGCCAGGCCCACAAGGGGACTGGGACGATTTCGAGCATCGCCTCAACCCCCCTGCAGGCCTGGCTTAGGTCATGTGGATGCCCATGGGACCTGGGCCAAGCCCGCGGGGGGGCTAGGGCGATGTCGGGAATCGCCCCAGCACCCCCCCCCCCGCGGGCCTGACCCAAGTCCCATTCATATTATAACACTGTTATAATATAACAATGTTATATTATAACGTTGTTATATTATAACAATGTTATAATATAACATTGTTATATTATAACATTGCTATAATATAACAATGTTATATTATAACAATGTTATATTATAACATTGTTTTTTTTTGTAAATAAGAGAGGGGAGAATCCTTCTATTCAATCCATGGAAAAGAGTATAAAGTAATACATTGATTTGCGGATGGGAAAAGACCCCCCAGAAAGAGAACAGGGGATCATTTGAAACTAGCCTATGCTAAAGGAGATCCAGATGAAAC
>ML791058.1:193719-230314 GCA_009831015.1 Picea engelmannii
GGTACTATGGCATACAAATTGGAGTTGCCTGCATCTTCACGAGTACACCCAGTTTTCCATGTTTCATGCTTAAAGAAGGTTATAGGCGACAAGATCCCAGTTCAAACTATATTGCCAGAACTGGACGAGGAAGGAAAAATCATGTTGGACCTTGAAGCCATCACTGACATAAGAATTTGCCAACTGAGGAATAGATCCATTTCAGAGTATCTCATTAAATGGAGGAAACTACCTGTTGAAGATTCCATTTGGGAAGATGAGTCTTTTATACAGAAGCATCCAGAGTTACTCAAGCATTGTGGACAACACTTGTCTCAAGGGGAGGGGCATGTTAAGCCCTAATATTGGCTCATTACCCCTTAAATGGGGCATATTAGATTAGTAATGTTATTTGTTACCCCTTAATTGGGGCATATTAGATTAGTAATGTTATTTTATTTATGCCGGCTTTAGGCCATTAGTTGAATTATACCTCGTAGTCTCCTATATATACCAAGGAGACATTTTCATTTTGAATCATCTTGTACTTGAATATTTAAGTGGGGTAAAAGGAGGTTTCCCCCTCGAAGAGGCTTATTATCTGAAATTATCTCTTTTTCAAGGCGTTGAGTACTTTTCCTGAGGTTTTTCTATACTATATTGATGTTTGGTTCTTAACAGTATTTGACGCAGCCCTCCCAACTTGCAGGTCGGAAGTCCACGCACACAGGATCATTCTTCTTCCACTGGCCCGAAGAGCTCTCGACAATTGGCTCTTCTATTTCCCTTTCGGGAAAATCTGCATCCACAGAAAAACCTCGTGGAATATCCCTTTGCACTTTGGGAGATCGGACTTCGTGATTTCGCGAGTCTTGTGGTCAAGTGGTTGTGCATTCAGACCTCTGAACACCGATATGTTGAGTTCCAATAAACGCTAGAACGCTAAGGTTCTGCCTCCACAACAAATCAACGGTTCTGGAGCTTTCCCTTGATCCAATGGTCAATGCTATTTCACGCACCGAGAGTTTGATATACAAGAGCTCTATGTCTCCTCTACCTTCTGGTCCTGAAGTCCCAAAAGACTTGCATGCCTTCTCTAGGTCCCACAACCCTTGTCCTTTCCACGCATCACTTCAATTACATTTTCCGCTGACGTGAGCCTTTTTCCACCTGTCACCTCCTCATGATCTGCTAACCTGTGTAATTTTTCTATTTCGGGTATCAGGAGTCCTAGACTTGTGATCCCCAACCTTATGTCATTGTGAACACTGAATTCTCGAACTCCAAAGTTTTGATATGCTAATGTGACAATCTCTGCCTTTCTCACACGAAATCTCCCCTTTCGTGTTTCGGGGATTAGATCAGCCAAAGTCTTGGCTTGCTCTCGCCCTTTCAAACTTTGAAATGCCGAGATGCTTGGATTTCGACACGTGTCCAAGTCTTGACCCCACAATGGAACCTTCCGCCTTGTTAGGGTTTCAGACTTTGTGGTTTTGCAAATCTTGAGGCTGAGTTTTCGGTCTTTCCACCCACGAACCCCTGAAATGAAATTTTGCAAGTAGATCCAACGGTCCACGTTGGCGTGAATATACGGTCTGATTTCTCCTGGTCTTTGTGCTTCAGAACAACACCTTGTAACCTCCTTGCTCCTCTGCGAGATCTGATGGCTCACAAGACTTCGTGAATTCTCCACGAAGAATTCTAATCGTCCGTTCTCCCTTATGAGAACTTTTGCACTCTTAAACAAAGTGTTTTTCCACGGAACAAAACCTCCTACAACACAAACTTGCGACACCTCCTTTCAATGCCTCAAGGCACCAAACTTCTGTGATTTTCTTCAACAACTATGAAGACTCTATCCCTCTTGAGCTTTCTCCAACTCTAAGTCTTAAAGAAGACTCTTGCACGCACTCCTTGCGGAAAATCCTTCAATTACTTCAAATAATTGAAGTCCTTCGAATCTGCACACTCCTCACAGGAGTAGTCTCTCAACAATCCTCCAGGTCTTACAAACCCTGAAACTACTCTTGGCCTGCGCACACATTGCATGGCTCTTGTGCCTAACTGCACTTCTGAGGAAATGAGAACAAAAGCTATCATATCTGAGCTTTCAGAGACAAACCTCTGAACCCTTTGTCAACACACTCCTTGCGGACAATTTAACTGCACCCCTTGCAGGAACTCTCACTCAGATAGAAAAACAATTGAAACTCATTTCCCTTACTCTCTCTCTCTCAGATTCCAGACATTTAATAAGAAATCATTCATACACAGCATAAAAGAAAATGTGTAAAACAGAAAGAGTAAATGACCATGAACATACCATTTAGCATACACATATAGAAAATAACCACAACTCCATGAGTCTGAATTAAGGCTTCTTCTATTAGTTCAAATCACTGTACATGGGTGTTTTCAAACACAGTTTCTTTGCTTCAGCTCTGTATGCTCTCTATTTCTGATAATGATAATGTTTCAAATGATACATTACGAGGGTGTCTATATCTTGTTCTCCCTCTTACACTCTAAACTGTCTAATCTAAGCATTAAACTCTATTTACTTACATTCATTACACATAAAGGCTCCTATTTACTATGGATGAGAGCAGATCGCTCAAGGTCCTTTTACAATAATACAAGCATGCCTCCACTTAATAACTTCATTAATATTTCAAAACATTTTCAAAAAATGTGCTCGGTGTTTTTCCAACTATCTCTTATCTCCGCGCTGGCTCGTTGTTGGCTATGCTTGCATTCCCTTGCGATGCTCCTACATCATACTCCCTCACTTGAAAATTTTCATGGGGTCCTGTCCATGAGCTCGCGCATGGTTTGTCCATGCTTCTGTATTTTGGCTTCATTCTCCCAACTGGCATCTTCAACTAGATGGCCCTTCCACTTGACCAAGTATTCAAAGTATTGCTTTCACCTGGTCCTCTTACCAACTCTTTTGTCTAGTATGTGCTCCATCTGCGGCTTTTCTGCAACTGGCATTTGTTTTGTCCACTGAATCTATGGATGTTCATTACTTGTCCCTGCCTCCTCAGCTTTATAAGGGTATAAATCTGAGATATTGAATATCAGAGAAATTTCGATCCCATTGGGTAATTCAATCTCATATGCATTCACCCCAAATTTCTTCAAGACCTTACATGGTTCGATTTTCTTCATTTTCAGTTTATTATATGTTCCTCTTAGGAACCTTTCCTTTCTCAAATGTGCAAGTATCAAATCGCCAACTTCAAACTGAAGTTCTCTCCTGCGTTGATCTGCCCTGCATTTATATTCTTGGCTCAAATGTTGCAATCACTCCTTCACCTGGCTGTGAAGCTCCTTCATCGCCTCTGCGAAATCTTCTACACTAGCACTCCTAGTCGCAGTCTGTTCGAAATCCCTCAACTCAGAAATTCCTCTTGGTTGCATGCCATAAATAATCTGAAATGGACTCTATCCCATGCTTTTGTTGATTGAATCGTTGTAAGCAAACTTCGCTTGTAGTAATATGTTGTCCCACTGGCTGTGGTGTTCTGTCACCAAAGTTCTCAGCAAGTCTCCTAGACTTTTGTTCACCACTTTTGTTTGTCCATCCATCTGAGGATGATAAGATGAACTAAACAACAAGTTAGTTCCCAAATTCTTTCATAAGGTTCTCCAGAAGTGTCCTACGAACTTAGTGTCTCGATCTGAAACTATGCTTCTTGGCAAGACGTGAAATTGAATGACTTCTTTGAAAAACAGGTTCGCAATGTGAGTTGTGTCACTGGTTTTCTGACATGATATGAAGTGTGCCATCTTCGAAAATCTATCCACAACCACAAATATCAAGTCGAACCCTCTTTGTGTTCTTGGCAACCCCAATATTTATTCCATGCTGACTGCATCCCACGGCCTCTCAGGTATGGGAAATGGTTAATAAAACCCTGCATTCTTCCTCTTTCCTTTTGAATGTTGACAAATTCTACATCTGTCCACAAATATTTTGATGTTTGCTCACATTCCTGGCCAAAAATATGACTCATTCAACTTTGTGAATGTCTTGTCATGACCGAAATGTCCGGCCAATCCTCCACTATGTTTCTCCTTCAGCAAATTCTCCCTCATGGAGCATTTTGGAATACAAAGCTGATTACCTTTAAACAGTAATCCTTCCTAGATCATGTATTCTACCCATTGGCTTCTATCACTGAGAATTGGATTCTCAGCTGCTTCATACGCCTCTTTAAAATCTAGATCATCTCTGTACATGTCCCTGATATCATCAAAACCTAATGTTTTGACTGTGAACTCCTGCAATAGCACACACTTCATGCTCAAAGCATCAACAACTTTGTTATCAGTACCAGAAATATGTTTAATCACAAAAGTGAAATTTTGCATATATTCAACCCATTTAACGTGTATCTGATTCAACTTTTCCTGTTGAGTCACAAATTGCAATGCATGGTTATCGCTGTACAAAACAAACTCCTTGGGAATCAAATAATGTCTCCATTTTTTCAATGCCTGAATAATAGCATAGAATTCCTTGTCATATGTGGAGTATTTCACTTTCGCTTCATTCATCTTCTCACTGAAGTATGCTATCAGCCTATATTCTTGACTCAAGACTGCCCCTATTGCAAATCCACTTGCATCACACTTTACTTGAAATGTCTTTTGGAAATCCGGCAACACCAGAATTGGTTGTTCCGTAATTTTCCTCTTCAACAAATTAAAAATCTTCTCAGCTTCTTCTGTCCAGTGAAAAGATTTGTGTCTCTTCTTCACTGTGTCCATCATTGGTGCACTAATTCCACTGAAATTCCTAATGAATTTTCAGTAGAAACTAGCCAATCCATGAAAACTTCGAACTTCAAAGATATTCTTTGGTGACAGCCAATTCTTGATTACCTCCACCTTATCTGGATCCATCCTCAACTTATCTGCAGAAATAACGAACCCCAAATAAATGAGTTCCATCTTTATGAATGAGGATTTCTTCATGTTTATCAACAACTTCTCTTGCTGTAACCTCTTCATCACTGTAGCCAAATGTTTCAAATGCTCTGCCTTTTTTTTACTGAAAATCAGTATGTCATCAAGGTACACAATGACAAATTTTCCGATGAAATCCTTCAGGACTTCATTCATCAATCTCATGAAATTACTTGGCACATTTGTTAAGCCAAATGACATAACAAGCCATTCATATAGCCCCTCATTAGTCTTGAAGGTTGTCTTCCATTCATCTCCTTCTCTCATGCGAATCTAATGATAACCACTCTTCAAGTCAATCTTCGGAAAAAAAATTGCCCCACTCAACCAATCCATCATATCATCCATCCTTGGCAATGGAAATCTATACCTGATGGTTATTTTGTTGATTTCCCTCGATTCAGTACACATCCTCCAACCTCTGTCTTTTTTTGGACTGAGTACTGTCGGAACAACACACGGACTCAAGCTTTCTCTGACCAAACCTTTGTCCAACAAATCCTGGACCTATCTTTTGACCTCTTCATTCTCCTGCAACGTCAATATGTACGCTGCATTGTTTGGTAAACTAGATCCTGGTATGAGATCAATGTGATGACTCACACTTCTGATCAGTGGCAACGAACGAAGTATTTCATCCACTACTATGTCAGCGAACTCTTCCAGCAATTTCTGAACCTCTTTCGGTAAATCATCTACCCTTGTGCTGGTTAAAACAATCTTAGGCTTCCTGAACACGATGAATTGTGGTTCCTCCTTCTTATTAACATCTGTAAGAAGTTCCTTCCCACTCATGAGAAGTACAGTGTTACTTACTTAAGGCTTCACCTCTTTATTCTTAATCGGCAACAGCATGTGAGTTCTGCCATTTTTCTCTAGGGTGTATGTGTTCATTCTCCCATCATGAGTCACATTTCTGTCATATTGCCACGATTTACCCAGCAATAGATGACAAACATCCATAGGAATAACATCACAGAGTATTTCATCCCTATATCCACCTATTTTAAATTCAACTAAACATTATTTAGTGACATTTACCTGATGTCCTTTTTGCAACCACGAAACCCTGTATGGGCTTGGATGTTCAGTTGTTTCCAGCTCCATCTTTTCTACCATCTTTGTTGAAATGAGATTATCTATGCTATCACTGTCTACAATAACTTTGCATTTCCAATCTTTGTTCTTGCACGTAGTCCGAAAAAGTCTGTTTCTTTGGACTGAACTCTCCACCTCTTTTTCTGGTGTCAAAAGAGCTTTTTTCATCATCAGCGATCTTTCGCTTTCAACATCCTCTGCCTCAACATTCCACCTTTGTGCTTCGGTAATGTGAGCCTATCCTTCCTCTTTCTTCTTGTCTAGACATTCATAAGACTTGTGTCCGACCTTTCCGCACGTGAAGCATTTTATCACTCCACCACTTCCTCTTCCTCTACCTCTAGTATGAGGAAAAATGTTGTTATCAGCATACTTTCCTCTCTGATCAGCATACTGCCCTCTCTATCCAGCATATTGCCCTCTTTGTGAGCTTCCACCTCTCTCAATATGAGGTTTCTTCCATTCTTCCTTAGACTTCTGATTTCTATCTTGGACAACTGATTTTCCCCTGGCTTGACTTCTACCTCGGCCTCTTTGACCTTGTTTTCGGCTCAGCTTCTCTTCCACCTTTAGAGCCATCTGATAAGAATCTTCCATTTTTCGGATGGTCATCATGCTCATCTCATCCTGAATTTTGTATCTCAGGCCATTCATATACCTAACAACCTTTTCATCATTACTTTCATGATGACCTGCTTTGATGTTCAGCCTGTAGAATTCTTCAGTGTACTCCTTCACTGACATCAACTTATGTCTCAAGTTCTGCATCCTTCGAAACATAGTAATTTGATAATCTCTGGGAATGAATTTTGCTTTCATATTTGCAGTCATCCGATCCCAACTCTTGTTATTTTGATTTCCTTGGCAGTGTCTGTCAACTTGTAGTTCATCCCACCACAATGTTGCATGTCCTTTAAGCCTCATGATAGCATGTTTGACCTTCTTGTCCTCTTCGACATCTTCATAGTCAAAATATGTGTCCAGAGCTCTAATCCAGTCTAGAAGATCTTCTACATCCAAGTTTCCCTCATAAACTGGAATGTCCATTTTGGCTCTTACACTCATTCTTGCAACATCTCTAATCAAGCGTTCATTTGCTGCATCTTCTGCTGCAATTTTTTCTTCTCCATGTCCAGTGTCATCTTCACTTTTGGACTCACTGATATCTCCAACATCAGTTGTGCACCTCTATTTTATTTCCACGTCCATGAGTCTGGTGCGTATGTCATGCATCTCTCTTTCCATGGCTGGGTTTTGCACTTGCCTACCCCTTTCTTCTGGCATTTCCCTTTCCTCTTGCGGATCGGGTGTTTGTCTGTCTCTTATTCTTGGCAACATGGTTGTAAAATTCTTCCTTTTCCTACCTGAAATATACAAACAAGAATTAGGCTCTGATACCACACCTAACGCAGCCCTCCCAACCTGCAGGTTGGAAGTCCACGCACACAGGATCGTTCTTCTTCCACTGGACTGAAGAGCTCTCGACAATTGGCTCTTCTATTTCCCTTTCGGGAAAATCTGCACCCACAGAAAAACCTCGTGGAATCTCCCTTCACACTTCGGGAGATTGGACTTTGCAATTTCATGAGTCTTGTGGTCAAGCGACTGTGCCTTCATACCTCCAAACACTGATATGCTGAGTTCTGATAAAAGATGGAACGCTAAGGTTCTGCCTTCAAAAGAAATCAATGGTTATGGAGCTTTCCCTTGATCCAACGGTCAACGCTATTTCGTGCACCGGGAGCTCGATATACAAGAGCTCTATGTCTCCTCTACCTTCTGGTCCCGAAATCCCGAAAGAATTGCATGCCTGCTTCAGGTCCCACAACCCTTTTCCTTTCTATGCGTCACCTCAACCATGCTTTCTACTTACTTGAGCCTTTTTCCACCTATCGCCTCCTCATGATCTGCTAACCCGTGTAATTTTGCTATTTCAGGTATCGGGAGTCCTAGACTCACGATCCCCAACCTTATGTCACTGCGAACACCAAATTCTAGAACTATGAAGTTTCGAGATGCCGACGTGACAATCTTCGCCTTTCTCATGCGAAATCTCCCCTTTCGTGTTTCGGGGATTATATCAGCCAAATTCTTGGCTTCCTCTCGCCCTTTCAAACTCTGAAATGCTGAGATGCTTGGATTTCGACATGTGTCCAAGTCTTGACCCCACAATGGAACATTCCACCTTGTCAGGGTTTCGAACTTTGCGGTTTCACGAATCCTAAGGCTAAGTTTTCGGCCTTTCCACCCATGAACCCTTGAAATGAAATTTCGCAAGTAGATCCAACAATCCACGTTGGCGTGAATCTACGGTCTAATTTCTCTTGGGATTTGTGCTTCAAAACAACACCATGTAACCTCCTTGCTCCTCTGCGAGATCTGACGGCTCGCGGGACTTTGCGAATTCTCCATGGATAATTCCTACCATCCATTCTCCCTTATGAGAACTTATGCACTCTTAAAGAAAGTGTTTTTCCATGGAACTTAACCACCTACAACACAAACTTGCGACGCCTCAAGGCACCAACCTTTTGTACTTTTCTTCGACAACTACGAAGACTCTATCCCTCATGAGATTTCTCCAACTCTGAGTCTTAAAGAAGACTCTTGCACGCACTCCTTGTGGAAAATCCTTCAATTATTTCAAAGAATTGAAGTCCTTTGACTCTGTGCACTCCTTTCAGTAGTAGTCTCTCAACAGTCCTCCAGGTCTTACAAACCCTGAAACTACTCTCATCCTGCGCACACTTTGCACGTCTCCTGTGCCTAACTGCACTTCTAAGGAAATGAGAACAAAAGATATCCTATCTGAGCTTTCAGAGACAAACCTCTGAACCCTTTGTCAACACACTCCTTGCGGACAATTCAACTACACTCCTTGTAGGAACTCTCACATAGACAAAAAAAAAATTGAAACTCATTTCCCTTACTCTGTCTCTCTCAGATTCCATACATTTAACAAGAAATCATTCATACACAACATAAAAGAAAATGTGTAAAACAAAAAGAGTAAATGACCATGAACATACCATTCAGCATACACATACAGAAAATAACCACAACTCCATGAGTCTGAATTAAGGCTTCTTCTATTAATTTAAATCACTATACATGGGTGTTTTCAAACACAGTTTCTCTACTTCAGCTCTATATGCTCTCTATTTCTGATAATGATAATGTTTCAAATGATACATTACGAGGGTGTCTATATCCCGTTCTCCCTCTTACGCTCTAAACTGTCTAATCTAAGCATTAAACTCTATTTATTTACATTCATTACACATAAAGGCTCCTATTTACTATGGATGAGAGTGGATCGCTCAAGGTCCTTTTACAATAATACAAGCATGCCTCCACTTAATGAATTCATTAATATTTCAAAACATTTTCAAAAAATGTGTTCGGTGCTTTTCCAGCTGTCTCTTATCTCCGTGCTGGCTCGCTGCTGGCTATGCTTGCATGCCCTTGTGATGCTCCTGCATCAGTATTGCAGCCACCCATAGAGCTATCTTGGGTGAGACTGCAGGATAGACTCTATGTACTGTGTTTCCTTCTGTTTTACCGGAGGGGTTGGTAGTTTTAAGGGATTTTATTGGGGATATTCTTAGTTATGAACTAGGGTTAGTTGTGATTGTCAATTAGAATAGGAATACCGTAGAAAGAATACTCCAAACCAAAAGGAAAGGGATAATGAAAACCAACAAATGGTTCCATTGTCCATTGATTGGAAGAAAATGGGATTGAGCATATGAGATCTGTTGAAGAAGCATCAAAATAATGTGGGATCAGATGACAAGAAGGTGAAAGAATGTGAATCTAAAAGAGGATGTAGAGACCATGGAATCTTACGAAGGAAGAGATAGAAAAATGATTGAAGAAAAAGGAGTTAGAGTTTGCGTAGAAAGATAATAGAAACCCAAAGTTAACACTGTGCAAATATCTGGACAAGTACGTATTCACCAACCTGCATGAAGTATTTTTCTGTGATTTCCCACACATATTGCAGGAGTGGATAAAAAGATTGAAAGAAAACCATCCTATGAATCGGATAAAACAACAAGATTGGAATCCTGAAAATATCGCGTAGCTACAACGAGTTAATAATAAGTTTACGCATGCAGTAGATTTCTGGCTAGACAACATTGTTGTCAGATTTATCACAGAATTTGTAGTAGATACAACAAAGTCCTACAATGCAGCTAAACAAGAGTTCTTGAATGGACCTTGAGGTAGGTACATCAGATCGTTATATACTACCATTAAGATATTACTATATAATAAAGGTGTAATGATGATGGAGTCAAACAACTAAAATTCCCTGCGTGCATGAGGGAAGGGGGGAAGTACTGACAGGAAAATGAGAAATGGAAGGAGAAGGGAATAAAGGAAAGAAGGAGGAGGCCTTGGACCCAATTATTATGGATGAAGACCATATCAAGTGGATCAAGGCGACAACTGGAAAGACGCGTAGTGGAGTACCCTACCAATATAAGGTGAACACCAAGAAGAGAGTCGTAGCCATGAGGGAAGGCTTGGAAAGTGATGAAGAGGAGGTAGAGGATCTCCGAGCTGTGGAGAAGATTGAGGAAATACTGTGCGTGACATATGAGAGGAAAACAAGAGGTTCAAGAGTGTAAATAGAAGGTAACATTCCTATCCATATCAGTGTCAGTGTGGAACTCATAAACCCATGTGTGACTAATACACCAAGAAGAACACCACCATTTAGATATTGAATTTCGGGAGAATAAAGATAAAAGGAAGTACATATACACAAGGAACAAAAACTAGGGGAGCCAGTTCAGGAAGCAGTAGTCAAGTATCTACACCGTGTGGAGGTAGTAGTTCATGATTCAAAATGGCAAGACATGATCCCACCATCAGGTTACCAGAACTCAAGGGAGAGGCATCAGAGGACCCGACGAAGCACCTTTTTATCTGTGAAAATATTTGGGAAGAAAAACAGATCATGGAAGAGGACACTAAACTTTCACAGTTAGCTATCACACTAAGAGTTCACACACTAGATTGGTATATGAATTTAGTTGCAAACAATCTGCCAGGGACAACCAAAATGATTGGAAATATCAAAAAGATGTTGATAACTGAGTTTCAGAAGTTGAGTTCAGAGGATCAATACATGAATGAGATGATAGAGATTAGACAGAAACCTCGAGAATATGTATGGGAGATTCACCAAAGATTCAAATGACTAAAGGGAAATCTAAAATATGTCATGACAAATATGCAACATAGGCATTTGTTCGTCAATTCATTGTTACCACACTTGAAATATCCATTGAGACAACAAAAGTTTCAGACGCAGGCATAGGCTCTCCATGAAGTCCTGCAACTGGAAGAAAACCATTATCATAAGATAGATCTATCCATCAAGGAGATAAAGGAGGATCTGAAGAACTACACGATAATAAGAACAAGGAAAAGAACAATAACAAGGACAAAAGAGAAGTCGATTGGTGTAACACATGTAGGATAGAAAGACACCATAAGAAGGAATGTCCAACATTCACGTAGTATATGGTAGCAAGAATGCCAAATCCATTACCAATAGGAGGAATATGATGTGAGATCTATAAGAAACAGGGTCACGATCCATACCACTACCCAGTGATGTAGAAGTACCATACAGTACTGAAGAGATCGTATTGCAACTTTTTCAAGTCAGTAGGCCATGATGACAAATATTGTAGAACCATGGACTTGATGAGGGAAGAACATCAGATGCATATGGGGTGTAGGTAGAAATGATGAACATGCAAGCCACACCTCAGTTTAAGCAAGTAGCAGCCATGTACAACATTGTGCAACAACCATACAACATTGTGCAACAACCATACAACATTGTACAACTGCAGTATAATACCATGCAACCACACTATAATACCATGCAATATAACTAGGCGCCTCAGTATAACGTGTTGCTTGGGGATCGAGATGTATAAAGAGGTGAAGGAAGATAAATAGGAGGCTTTGGAAGAGTTAGAGGACTAGTGGTATGTCACAATTGTCAAAAACCAGGACACTATGCAAGAGAATGCCCACTTCCTCTAGCGACCTATATGTATTGTCGCGCATCAGATCATGACACGGAAGAATGCCCGACACAATTAGGGAAGATCCAAGAGAAGAGGAATCAGAACAATTGGAATGTTCAATGGATTTCAGTAGAAGCAAGGGATGAAGTAAGAAACATCAACATAGTTACAAAGGGAGGAGCTAAAACACAAAACAACACAGTACGACAAGAACTAGTGTAACACCAATGAGTGAAGAAGAATGTCGAACCAAGGATAAATTTTGATGCACAGAATGAAAAAGAGATATTCAAGCAAGCCAGATAAGAATTCCTGAATCCATACATGGTATCGACATCAAATACGCAACATAATAAGGAAGTACCATTGTACGATATGCCTCCATCCTTAGATCACACCAAATAAACATAGCCACTGGGACAAGTAAGTATGATTAAAGGTTTTTTGCAATCATGTGTAAAATTACTCAATGATCCATCATTTGTTAGAATATTACAAAATATGCTAGAAATATGTAGCACAGAAGCATAAGGAAAGATATAATAGAAAACAATCAATCATCTACATACAAGGATAAGAACAAGTAGAGAATTCAGGCTGAATGCCAACATTGGATATTTCAACATGGGATATATTATAATGAATCTAGGATCTGAAGTCAATGTATTACCCAAGAATACATGGAAATGTATGGGATATCCCACATTAGGATATTCACTAGTTCAACTAAAACTAGAAAATCAACACATAGTTCTCCCAATTAGAAGACTAAAAGGGGTGGTAGTAGATCTGGATGGAGTATGGACTAAATTCGACTTCGAAGCAATCGAGATAGTGGATGGCACAACACCTTATCCAACATTTCTTGTATTGGATTGGGAGTTTGATAACCATGCCATAATCAACTTAAATACGCAGAAGATGACCTTCAACTCAGGAGAATATAGAGTCATTGAACCATTGGACCCATCAAAAGGGGAAAGGTTCGTAGAGCCTACTTGCTTGGACCTAGAGGAAATTAATCAATTGTACAAAATTTTCGACAACACAAGTATTCCAATAGAGGGAGAATACCTTCAGTAACCACTCACATAACCAAATCAAATATAAACACACTGATGTTTTCACGTGGTAAAACCCCTATGGGGAAACATCCACGACCCCAGCCAACGCAACCACTTGGAACAATTTATTAATTAAAAATAAAAAGATTAAAAAGATATTTTACAAGAGAGTTTCTCACAATCGATCATTGGCAAATGACCCTCCATGCTCTTTAAATAGATATCATGGACCAATTGGGTGTTAATCCATGAATCAATGGTATTTAAGATCGAGGAGAGTATGAACCGTTGGATCACTGCAGGTCGAGAACATATCGTGACCATCATATTTCCTAAATACAAATGCATACTAATGCATACTAAATAAACACAGTAAGAAACACACTTTTACCTAATGACACATTAGACCAAGTAGATCTTAACTAACTCTTAAGTGTCTAAATATCCTAACATCCCCCCTTAAGAACAACTTAAGATAGGATTGAAGGATTTACAATGTTGACACAATAGGATAAGGAAGGAGGCATTAGATCCTATCCTCCCTTAATGAAAACTTCTTGAACTCCTAACATAGATCGAAGTTTGGAAAAATTTGCTTCTGTAAGAGACTTCGTGAACATGTTTGCAAATTGATCTTCTGTAGGGAAAAAGAGCACTTCAATAACTTCATCATGAATGATATTTCTGATGAAGTGCATATGTAGCTCAATGTTCTTACTGTGTTGATGTTGAACTGGGTCTTTAGCGAGCTTGATGGCACTCTGATTGTCACACCAAAGGTTGGTCGGATGTTGTTGCTCAAATGAAAACTCTGAAAGGATCTGTCAAAGCCACAAGGCCTTCCTAACTTGTATTTACCATTGCTCGATACTCTGCTTCTGCTAAAGAAAGTGCAATAGCCAGTTGTTTCTTACAGGCTCAAGTGACAGGTCCTAAACCAAGTCTGAAAACATAACCTGCAATAGACTTCCAATCATCCAGCCTAATCTAAATTAGTGAAACCAACCAATAAAGGAGTCCCCCCTAAACCGTAATGTATCTCGAAATGAACTGTACCACAGACATAGTGAAGTATCCTTTTATTTGCTTTCTAATGGCTTTCATGGGTTGTTTGAATATACTGGGAAACAATACCAACAACAAAGGAGAGATCAGGATGAGTATGAGTCAAATAAGAGGCTACCAAGTAACTGACAGTATAGGGTGGCATCAACTTCAGGAGAAGTATAGGTGGCAGTAAGCTTGACTCTAGAATAGAAAGGAAAAGGGGATGGTTTACAATCATCCATGTGAAAGCGACGAAGAAGGTCACAAGCATACTTAGACTCAGAAATAAAAATTCCTTCATTGGTTTGAAAAACTTGGAGGCCAAGGAAATAGTGCAAAAAGCCTAAGTCTGTCATTTAAAATTTATTCTTAAGGTTGGTTTTCACATGGTTTAAAATTTTTGAGTTACTACCAATAAGGATAAAATCATCAACATAAAGGACAAGTATTATGAGATGGCTTCCTACTTTCTTGGTATGTACATTAGGATTAGAATGGAATCTAGAGAAGCCAGTGTTAATAAGAAAGATGTTCATTTTGGAATACCAAGCTCGGGGAGCTTTCTTAAGACCATAAAGAGATTTCTTAAGGTGACAAACAAGGCTAGAGTCATTCTAGACACATCCAGGATATTTTTCCATGTAGATTTCTTCTTACAAATCTCCATGCAAGAAGGAAAATTTAACATCCATCTGATGTACCTCCTATTTATGTGAGGAAGCAAGGGAAAGAACAAAGCAGATGGAATTCATTTTAGATACAAGGGAAAAGGTTTCATTATAGTAAATTCCTTCAACTTGGGAAAATACTTTGGAAACTAACTGAGCCTTGTGTCTTTCAACACTTCCATTTGATGCATACTTAGTTCTGTAGACCCATTTACATCTGACAAGTTTTCTTCCTTTTGGAAGAGGTACAAGATACCAAGTATCGTTTGCGATTAAATAACGATACTCTTCATTCATTGTTGTATCTCAATCTGGATGACCTGAAGCTTCTGCAAATGTCTCTGGATCATGAGTCTCTGAAACTTGAGCCAAAAGAGAAGAGGCTCGCTGGAACTGTGAACGTGTTCAACACTAATATGAAGGATCACCGACAATACCACCAGCTACTTCTTGTGTTGAACGAATCCATATAGGAAGCGGTGGAACTGGTGTTGGTTCAGGTTCAAAGGACTCATATGGAGGAAGGTGAGCAGGCAGAGGTGGATTTTCATCCTCATTGTCATCATCTGAAGAAGAAACCAGAATAGGAACAAAATAAGGAACAAATGTCGAATATGGCTTGTAGGATGAAGAAGGTACAATCGCCGAATTAGGCTCCCAGTCCAAGAGATTTTCATCAAATTTAACATCTCTTCTAATAATAATTTCATTACAATGTGGTTGAAGAAGTATATAACCTTTGACATCTTCTGAATAACCAACAAATATACACTTCTCACTTTTAGGTTGTAATGCTTTCCTTTTCTCATCAGGAATGTGAGCCCATGCTATACTTCCAAATACACGAAAGTGACTTACATCTGGTTTAATTTTAGTCCAATATTCTTCCAGTGTTATATTTTTAAGAGCCTTTATGGGAGTGCGATTGACTATGTAATTTTCATAGTTGATTGCTTCCACCCAATAATTTAGACTTAATACCTTAGATTGGATCATACAATTAGCCATTTATTTTAATCTGTAGTTCTTTCTCTCAGCAACACCATTTTGTTATGGTGTATATGGAACAATGTGTTTCATTTGGATGCCTTGTGTAGTGCAGTAACTTGTTACATTATTGTTCACATATTTTCCTCCATTCTTTGTTCTTAAATTTTGAATTTTATGTCCAGATTGCTTTTCTACAAGGGCCTTGTAGGCCTAAATCTTGTCAAAAACTTTGCTCTTAAGTTTAAGAAGTAAACCCAAGTACATCTAGAAAAATAATCAATGAAAGTTAAGAAATACTTGCACCCAGAAAAATAAGGAGAATAAAGTGGACCACACAAATCACTATGAACAAGATGCAAAGGGCTCGAGGCATGCCAAGAGGAACATTTGTCAAAACTGTCCCGATGATGTTTGTCGAGAACACAACTGGCACAAACACCATCTCTTCATGAAACAGGAGGAATACCAGTCACCATTTGTTGATTACATAGTTTCTGTAATGAGCGATAGTTTAGATGACTAAACTACTCATGCCAAAGTTTTCTCAAGTCATCTCTATGAGCAACAAAAAATGATCAAAAATATGATGAACCAAAGTCGTCAAACTTGTACAACCTAGTAATATCATCAACAATTCTAGTTGCAAGAACATGCTTAAGATATTTTAGATTCTTGATTACAACTTGGTGAGGTGAAAACTCAATGGTTTTACCTTCACCTAAATGAGTGATTTGATATACTGATATAAGGTTACACGAAAGACTTGGAACAAATAATACATCATTGAAATGATCATTATCTACTTGAATTGTTCTAGATCCTACAACACTAAGAGATCTATCATCACCAACAAATATTTTATTGGTGTTACATCCATTTAGAGTAGAAAATATGTCTTTATCCTTAGCCATATGATAAAATGTTATTGAATCAATAAGCCACTCATCAGAAGAAGAAGTATAAGTTGTATTGAAGGAGAAACCATAAGCGGAAAGTGCATGTCCATGAGAAGAAGAAGAAGAATTAGAATCAATACTCATGTTGTGTTTCTTCATCACTGCCATCTTCTTAACACATTTGGACTCATCATGACAATCTTTATCACAAAAGTTGCAATGTCTATCAATCTTCTTATTTGTAATATTCCAGATATAAAAAGTATGAAGAACATAAATAAATATATAGAAATGGTAGATGAACAACAATATAACCATAACACCACGATAATACCAAAATGATAACGAAATAACACTAGAAATAGTACTTTAATTACCGAGAGAAATGTTCATTTGCCTCTTCGAGGGGTCAACCTCCAACATAGCAGAGCTCTATTACAATAATATCCAAGACAAAAGTTCTCATGCCCTCGACTCCTATTTATACTAAATATGTTTATCAAAAGAACCATCTAGAGGAAGATCCTTCTAGAAGCAAAAGCTTCTATTAGGTATTCTTACATTGGATTTATTCTTCCTTATTGCTAGGCCTTATTAATATTGACCTTTATTACATGGAAATATATTATTCTACCTACATGAGGGGTTAGGTCCCTAACATGTCCTCCCCCTCAAAAACAACCTTGTCCTCAAGGCTTGAGATGGGGAAATTGTTGTAGAATGGTAGTTGGTTCCCAAGCGGCATATTCTAGAGTTGTATCTTTCCACTGGACTAACACTTCCTTAATGGTTCGTTGACGCAATCGATGCTCACGCTGGTCCAAAACTACTTGTGATTGTATCCAAATGGAGCCTTATTTGTCCAACTCATGAAGGTTGGTTTGAGTTTGGCACTTAGTTCCAATAACCTTTTTTAAGTAGGAAACATGAAAAATAGGATGGAGATTAGAATGACTGGGCAAAGCTAACTGATAGGCCTCCTGTTCCACACGCTTGAGAATGGTATAACGACCATAAAATTTGGGTGCTAGTTTCTGACAATGGTCAGCCTTGAGGGAAGTTTTATTGTAAGGTTTCATTCAAAGAAACACCTAATCCCCTTCTACAAATTGACATTCAGAGAGACCTTGATCTACTTGTTGTTTCATGCGATTTTGGGCCATGACCAAATTCTCTTTGAGGGTACGAAGAATATCTTCTTGAACATTAAGAGTTTGCTCAACCTCCTGGATCTTTTAGACACCTAGAAAATATGAGAGGATTGAAGGTGGATTTTTTCCATATACCATTTCAAAAGGAGTCATGCACGTAGCTGTATGGTACAAATTGTTGTACCACCATTCAACTAGTGGTAACCATTGAGCCCACTGATTCTGCCTTTCCGATGAAAAACACCTCAAATATGTTTCCAAAAATTTGTTGAAAACTTCAGTTTGACCATCATTCTGGGGACGATAAGCTGTGTTGAGACGCAATTGGGTGCCTTGTAGCTTGAACAGTTCTTGCCAAAAATTGTTAGTGAAAGTTGGGTCACGATCAAAAACAATAGAATGTGGCATGCCATGAAGCTTGAAGACCTGATCCATGAAAAGTTGAGCCACATTAGATGTTGTGAATGGGTGTTGAAGAGAAAAAAAATGAGTATACTTGGAAATATCATCAACTACCACCATGATGACTGATTTATTGCCTAATTTAGGTAAGCCAAAAATAAAATCCATAGAGATATCCCACCAATTAGCAGGTGGAATCGGAAGCGGTTCTAGTGTGCCAGGAGATTTGATAGTTTCACCCTTGTTGTGTTGATACACATCACATTCAACCACAAAATTACGAATGTCTTGTTTCATACCCTCATAGAAAAAAAAAAAATTGACCTGGTCATAGGTTTTGGTAAACCCGGAGTGCCCAGCTATGGGTGTAGCATGAAGCTCAGAAAGTACCGCGGATTGAATTTTTGACCGTTTACTTAAATACAAACAGCCTTTTTATTGAAGATCATTATTGAGGAAAGATTACCCTGGGGAAAATGGAGAATTGGACTGCAATTGTTGTATCAAATGTGAACTTTTTTTATCATGTAGCCATTCCTGGCGAACAACTTGGAGCTAATCTGGTACAATGAAAGAGAGAAAAAAGAGACCCTTCATATTCATATTTTCTAGAAAGCGCATCAACAACCACATTGTCTTTTATTTTTTTGTAAATGATCTCACAATCATATCCAAAGAGCTTAGTCACTCATTTTTGTTGCTCAGGGGAGAAAGGCGTTGTTTCAGAAAATACTTGAGGCTTTTATGATCTTTCTTAATTTGGAAGCGTTTCCCCAATAGATAAGGTTGCCAAAGATCCACGACATGTAGAATAACAAACATTTAATTTTCATAGATTGATTTGCCCAAATTTCTCTCATACAATTGTTTACTGGTAAAGGCCAAAGGATGACCCTCTTGCATAAGGACAATGCCAATTATTTTCCCGGAAGCATCACATTCCAGGAGAAAGGTCTTTGTGAAATCAGGAAGTGCCTAGACTGGAGTGGTGCACATGGCCATATTCAAGGTTTGAAAAGCCTGAGCAACTGCTGGAGTCCAAGTGAAAGAATTCTTTTTAAGGAGTTCGGTGAGAGGTGCCGCAATATTTCCATAATTATTAACAAACTTGCAATAATAACCTGTTAAACCTACAAATCCCTGCAATATTTTGAGAGTCTTTGGGTGAGGCCAATCTTGCATAGCTTCAATATTTTTAGGATCCACCCTGACACTGTCTTTGCCAACAAGACGACCCAAGTACTCTACTTCTGAGGCACCAAAAGAACATTTAGATTGTTTGAGGAAAAGTTGGTGATAAGAGAGTAGATGGAGAACTCGATTTACATGAGCAAGATGGTATGTCCAGTTTTTTCTATAGATGAATATATCATCAAAGAAAAATAACACAAAATGACGGAGAAAAGGACGGAAGACATGATTCACGAGTCTTTGGAAAGTGGATGGAGCATTACACAAGCCAAAGGGCATGAAAAAAAACTCATAGTGGACCTCATGAGTTCTAAAGGCAGTCTTAGGGATGTATTCCTTTTTCATAAGGATTTGGTGGTAGCCTGAATGAAGATCAAGTTTGGTAAAGAAATGGGCACTACTCAATTCATCCAAGAGGTCATCAATGATAGGAATGGGAAATTTATCTTTAATGGTGAGTTTGTTGAGGGTGCAGAAGTCAATACACATGAGCCAATAACCCTCTTTCTTAAGGACCATGACCATAGGAGAAGATTAGGGGCTCGTACTAGGGTGGATAACACCTATGTTGAGTAGTTCTTGAACCATTTTCTCAATTTCATTTTTTTGGGAAAAGGGGTGATGATAGGGATGAATATTGGGGGAAGGCTTCCTGGTAAAAGGGGAATGGAATGATCATGAACACCATAGGAAGGAGGGAGTCCCTAGGGAGTGGAAAAAACCATTTGATGTTTAGAGAGGATGGATTGGAGGTCCTGCGACACAGAGGGTGTCTCAGTGGCTTGGATGGCATGGATTTGGGAAATAATGCCAGAATGACCTTTTTTTAGCATCTTTTCCATGCGATGGGAACTAATGATCTCCAGGGAACTGACGATGATTCCTTGGAACTTATATTGTTGTCCCTCCTGGTCGAATTGCATGGTTAATTTCTTAAAATCCATGAGAATGGGACCCAAATTCCTTAGCCATTTCGCACCCAACACAATGTCACAACCACCCACATCGATAGCAAACATATGAGATTTCAGATGGTAGTCACCAATTTGGAGACACATATTTTCAAAACGCCCTCCACATTTCAGGGACCCACCATTGGAAATCATGATTTGGAAATTATTGACTACATGGATATAGCAATTAGTTTCTTGGGCAATGTGGTGATGAATAAAATTGTGGTTTCTTCCACTATCAACAAGAATTATGACCTTCCTATGCTTGATGTAACCAATTATCTTGAGGGTTTGGGGAGCAGAGAAGCCAATGGGAGCATTTAGGGAAATGACCAGTTCTAATTCTGGAGGGTCTGAGGGAGGGGTTATGTCTGTGGGTTCAGGTGACACAGACACAAAGGGAGCCTCGAAATCCTCTTCTGAAACATACTCTGAGATGGCCTTGAAAATATTTTTTTCCTTACACTTGTGTCCCAAAAAATATTTTTCATCACAATTACAACAAAGGACTTTGAGTTGGTGTTCATGCATTTTGGCCCTGGTCGATTTCTAGATCTTGAGTCTAGCAGAAGGTGGAGTGGGAGTTACTGGTTTAGTGCAAGGAATAAAGGAGGGTTTGTGGTTTTGAGAAGAGACAACTTCTTGTGCTTCCTTAGCTATTTTAGTAGTGTCCACCCAACTCTGAGGCCAAGCCATGAGGACATGAGAACGAATCTCATACTTGAGGCCACTGATAAAACATTCTTAGAAAAAAGCATCAGACATCCCCTCTGTAAGAAAATACAGTCTCTCAAAAGAATCTATAAAGTCTTCCACTGTGCCAGATTGTTTCAATTTTGTCAAACAACCTAAATGGTTGGTGTCAGTGTCAAAGCATTCATAAAGATCTTCCACAAAGTGTGTCCAATCCACATACCCTTGGCATACATTTTTTCTCCATTGCCAACGTTCTTGATATAGATGGAGAACATGATACTAGAGTTTGGCCAACTCATCCGTAATGCCATACAAAGAGAAATAATGTTCCATTTGAGTTACCCAACCAATGGGATTCAATCCATCAAATTTGGTCACATCCACATGTGGAAGGTGTAGGTCATGTTGAAAGTGATGGGGCTGAAAATTATGGGAATGAGAGAAAGTTTCACCTTTGGTATGCAAAGGTGGGTCATATAAGGGAAGAGCTACAGGGATATGCAACTTAGTGCAGATCGTTGTAGCGACAGATTCAAGCTGGGTAGTATTTTCTTGTTCGAGATCTTGTTTTAGTTCCTCGAATGAGGTGCGACTGAATCCATGATGGAGGAATGCATTTTTTTATTGATGGAGAGAATATTGGCATTGATCTGTCACACTTCTTGTTGGGTTTTTTTGAAATTAGAGTGCAAGGTATTGAAGCGAGCTTCCAAGTCTTGGCTACAGGTATGGGCCATGATGACTAGGGAACATGAAAAGGCGTGGGTGGGACCACACATAAAATGGGTTATGGGTGAACTGTATCACAACGATCAGGGTGACGAGGGGAATCCAATGGGGTAAAGCCCAAATAAGGGTGTTGGAAGGAGGTTGCGTCCACAAAAACAAAAAATGCTGAAAAATGATAGTTATGACTGCGATCAGGGCAAAGAGAGAAAACCGACGGAATAGGTATCAAATAATGGTGCCAATAGTATAAATTATTATTATTATTATTATTATTATTGTAACTAGGGGAATCGGTAACAGCGGTAGTATCGTACTCGCGTGACATGGGGTCGAATCCTACCGGCCACCTTATAACCCCTAGGGAGAATCGCCCAGCCCGCAAGGACGTCTCCGGATAAATCGGGGTGAGAATCGAACTTGAGACCTCATTTTTACATTTCCTTCCATTTATACGGCACATGCCAGTCGGTCTACACCCCTGCGGGCCAATAGTATCCATTATTATTATTATTATTTTCTTTTTTTTTTTACTCCTGTGGAGTTATACTCCAATCTGAAGAATACTGCAATGATGAAATGTCCAAATGCTTAACAAGAAGAAATGTGTAGTAATTTCGCAACTCGAATGCAGGAGACACAGTTTCACCGCAATAGATCTTATCTGCTCTATTTTCATTTCCATTGCAAGGTTTAGGTATTAAAGGGTTCTACAGATAGGGTTTTCCTTGTGCTAAAGCTCTCTGATATACGTGCGAGGTCCAACAGTGGTGTACTCGAGCCAATATCTCAGGGAAACAACTAAGGAGGACAGACCATACCCTTAGACGTACTACCCGACTACCCAGGTACTAGAGAGTATCTTCCTGAGTTATATTCTCGGTGGCACTATAAAAGTTAGGCAATCGATCAGTTTATCTACGAAGGGCTTTAGGAGATCTAGGTCGATATGTATACATGTGTTATCTGATGCACTACCACTCGAACGGGTACCGAAAGGGGTTACAAGGGTGGCCAACAGATTTTCTCTTAAGTACCACTTGTATTTCCTGCGTGTATGATTCCCCGACCATGGGTTTATGTGTGTAATGACAAATCTATGTAGCTTAAAGATGTCGAAATACGTCTCTACCCTGAAAAAAATTAACCCACAATTTTCTGTAGAGGAAGGTGCTCTAATATGACTTGTAATATTCCAGATATAAAAAGTATGCAGAACAAAAATAAATACCTAGAAATGGAATATGAACAACAATATAACCAAAAAAACACCACAATAATACCAAAATGATAACAAAATGAAACTAGAAATAGTACTTTGATTACCAAGAGAAATCTTCACTTGCCTCTTCGAGGGGGTAACCTCCAGCAGAGAAAATCTCTATTACAATAATATCCAAGACAAAAGTTATCATACCCTTGACTCCAATTTATAATAAATATGTCTATCAAAAGAACTATCTAGAGGAAGATCCTTCTAGAAGAAGAAGCTTCTATTAGGTCTTCTTACATTGGAATTATTCTTCCTTATTGTTAGGCCTTATTAATACTGACCTTTATTACATGGAAATATATTATTCTACCTACATGAGGGGTTAGGTCCCTAACATTATTTTTATATTTTTTTCCTTTTTCACCATTAGGAGATGAAGTTGTCTGAGCGGGTTTGGGACCCTTACATTGCTTTTTGTTGTAACAAGGATGTTGTTGCTTGGGATACTTGGGTTTATCTTTCTGCTGGGCAACTAAGGATTTGTTGGAGGTACTTGCAGTACTAATCACTCCAAGTTGTACAAGTTTATATTTCTCTCTAATAAAAGAAACACAAAAGGAATCAAGAGTGGGTTTTTGATAAGATTTCCCTAGAGCCTCTCTCATGGCATAAAAGGTAGATACGAACACAAAATATGCACTACCTAGCTTAGAAATAATAAGATAGATGCAACGCTCTTCCTCCATTTCTATATCACATTCTTCACATAAAATTTTGAGTGTCTTAAACTTAGATAGATAGTTTCCAAGGAAAAAAAAATCACTTGTACTTAAGGTTAGTACTTGATTTTCTAACTGTTTTTCTTGAATAATATTGAGTTTACCAAACACAGATTCAATATTTTCCCAAGCTTCATTGGGGTCATCAATTTCTTTAAGGTGGAACCTTAAATCAGGAGAGATGGACATTTTGATTAGTCAACGTGCTTCGTCACTCCTATTAGCCCATTTGACTTTCTTATCATCATCAGTGGGTGCTTTTTCCTTTCCCAAGGTAATCCGTTACAAGCATTTACTTCTTAATAAATCTTCCATATGAGATTTCCATTGGAAGTAGTTGTGCTGGTAAGCAAGAGATTACTTGTAGACTCCATATTAAATATGTAGATAATATTGATTTAAAAACTGAAACTGATGACCTGGATGGAAATTGTTAGCGCCGCCACTTTTCTTTCCATTTTAGAGTCATTTTTGAGTCACGTTGTGACCCATGCGTCCAAAACATGCGAGGTCAGGTACATAGCACCGTGAGTTTAAAGTTAGCAAATGGTCGGTTGGCCCTTGGAAATGAGAATTGGTGTCAGTGTCGTAAATTGTATACATGGTATGGATGTGTCTATTCGAGAAAGTCGATTCTCGTTAAGAAACCAATCCCTGTTAGCCCAAAACAGATCAAATGGTTAATAGAGGTCGCGTCGACAAGCATAGTAGTTATTATCAATTCATCATGAAGGTCAAGGGAATGAAAAATCATGGCGATCATATTACACATGCCCAACAAACCTTGTCACTTGCATCTTGCACGCGAGAAATTTCCATGGATAGCCTGCAGCTCGACCTGAAACATCTCGTCGCCATAAATTCATTTCCTTTCAACATGATTTCTTTCTCCTGGTCTATTCATTATAAATCTTGAATGCCCGATTTTGTCCATAGTCATGGAACCAACACAGAGCCTCTTTCATGATTTTTCTTACCAGTACATCTTGTTAAAAAAATTGCCTCCTGTGCAATTGTGAAATTCACTACGCACAAAATACCCCTCAGTCACACCATGGAAACTCCTCATAGAGCATGGAAGAGCGTGCGTAGTAGGAGAACTAAAATTTTCAAGCCCCAAAAGGACTTTATTTTGTTCTCACCCGTGGCCACCATCCAAAAAGGCATGGAAGGAACCATTTTTTCATCTACAGGTGAGGTTAGAACGAGTCACGGAACAGCCAAAGAAAAGAAATTCATACAGGAAAGTGAGATGGCAAGAGCCTTTTCCTCCCAACAACAACTACCTTGAAGGATGGGCAGGTCTAGAAAGAACCAGGAGATCATGGAAGATTGAATCGAAGAAGAACCGTGTGCGGGATTGATTACTGAAGAACTACTTAGATGCGCCATTCGGCTAGAACCGATTGGAAAATAAGGCCACAAAGACGGGAAAAGAGAAAGGAGAGAGGACATCATGAGAGAAAATGATGAAACTCCATCTTAGCAGTTGAAGAAAGAAAAGATGGCTATCACCGAGCTCTATCAAGAAAATAGGGAATTAAAGAAAAAACTAGCAACAAAGACCGTGGAAGCATCAGCCACACAGAGTCATGGAGGAAACTTGGCATGGTTGAAAAGGCAGATCAAAGAGGCACAAGACATTATTATATAGCTGTGAGAGGCACAGGGGTTAGCAGAAGAGAGGCACGCATAATGTCCAAGGAAATGAAAAGTGACTGGAAAGGAGATCTGCATGGCTCCTACCGATGCGTAGAAAGAGAAAGCTTAGTGGGCGTCAGTTCCTACATGACATTTTTGAGTGATACGTCTTTCGGAAGCATCATGCCTTTTTTATATAATGACTGCGAAAATCAAACAACTGTTCACTACGTGCAGCTCTCCGGTGGATGAGCACGTAACAGAAAATGAAGTCGTTGTTACAAACAACAAATTTTTGGACAAACACCTGTTCACTAGGATAGCTGATGAAGAGAATACAATGACACATTTTTCCCCACATCATAACCTGACTAACAATCAGACCTCGTGGTGGACCTGAAGACAGTCATTAGTGGACAGGTGTGATTATTGCCTATTTTTGGAAGGTACCATGCGAAGAGTCTTTGGTGCATGTTGCACACTCTTCCTAGTTTAGGGTTAGCAGTTAGAAAGCAAGGTAGCCCAAGCGACACCCTTGTTTATATATTTCATCTTTTCAATGTAAGCCAGGTTGGTTGGAAAAATTGGAAAAACCACTGCTATTGTATGTAAGCCGAGTTTTTGATCAAAATTTAATGCAAAGGTCCCGTGACCTGATGAAAATATTCTAGTTGTGATAGTCAGATGTATTGTGTTTCTTTTCTCGCTTATGTTTTCCCTGTTATCTTTATTTCATATCTTATACTATCTATTTCAGAATGAATTTTCGAACCTACAGATTCGCTGCACAACGCCCCTTGTTCACACCACTTAGACAAAATGTTTTTCTTCTAAATCTAACTCTGAATTCGACCACAGCAGCGCTCTTGAGTTACTTCTTTTAATTTCTCCCACCACATTACGATTCTGCACTGAAGACTATCGCTCACCTAGTCTTATCCTCTCGGGTCCAGTCACTGAGTCATTTATTTCTGTCATTCCCTCAAATCGAATCCATAGCCCAAATTTCACTCATATGCACCAATATAACTAGAAACCATCATCTTAGAGTGTTTTAGACTAGCCATTTGTATCTAAAGTCATATCCTACACGGAGACCGTGCCATTTCTGAGAGATCCCTCTCTAGATCTGAAAGGCTAGTTTTGGGTCTCAAAGTTGGTAGAAAAAGTTACCTTCATCGTTTGTTTATCAGCCAAATAGATTTACTAAGTGCTAACATTCTGGCATCATTGTCAGGGATGAAGTTGAAGAGATTTTCCCTGGGAAAATGACAAACGTTGCAGTTTGACCCCTGAGGGTAACAGAGGGACAAACACCCATACAGGCTGAAAACCTTTACCCTAGCAACTCCAGTCAAAATAAACCAGTATCCCCAAGTAGCACCACTCAGGAAACCTGGATCCAAAGACATTTTACACCAGAGAAAATCCCGACCCAAACCCTCCTGAGCCTTTGTGCAACCCCGAGAAGATTCTGCGCAAGGCCAGAGAACAGGCGTCAGACCCATTTTCTTTCCTGGACAAAATCCTATCCCTTCCCAAAGATGGCATGCACAACATCGACGACCTTGAGTTTAACACACTGTTTGAGCAAACTCTGTTTAGTTCTAAGTCAGAAACCAGTTTGGACAGGACTGTTTTCAACCCGAACAACTTCCAAGCCCTAGTGAAAAATAATATTCCCCAAAATCTGAATCCCCCTAGGGTTATGGCTGCCAGATTCGCTCCCCTCATCCTCCCAGCCTAGTTATATGACTTGCCTTATAATTATAACCATAGAATCATACTCTACGATGTTGAGGGAAATGTCACCGCTCAGAGGCACTTGGACTGGTTTAATGACTTTGTCAATCTAGAGGAGGTCAACTATGTAGATGCAAAGATGAGGATTTTTAGGCAAAGCATTTTCAAGGATGTAAGAAAATGGTTCAAGGGCCTCCAACCCGCAATAATTTGAGACTTCACCGCATTCGACACACCATTCCTAAACAAATGGGGGGACAAGAAAAACCCTTTACGGCTGCTAACACAATACAATAATATGAAGAAATCATCGGAAGAGACAGTGCAGGAATTTTCAGCTTGTTTTTTGAAGGTGTACAACTCCATCCCTATAGAAGTGAAACCCCCTCCCAGTGCTGTGCAATTGCGATACACAAGCTCCTTCAATAGCGACTTTGATCTGTTTCTAAGAGAAAGGAGATCGACAAGTCTAGATGCTATTATGAGTAACGTTGTCGAGCTTGAAGTGAACATGATGGATTCGGGGAAGATGAAGATGAGGCTCGACCGAGGCGATAAGAGACCCTAGGGAGATGCACATTCGTCGACGTCATGGTCCTCAAACGATAAATTTGACATGATGATGAATACCATGGAGAATTTGATGAAGAGGATGTCCATGGGAAATAGGCCTGCTCCGTGGGAGAAAAACAACTCCCAGCCTAGGAATCTTAATCTTCAGAGGGGTCATATTCCTCAAATCAAGCAGTGAGACCTAGGTGACTAGAAAACAAGACCACCTTTCCAGAACAACTATGCTGATGAGGATTTTGACCAGATGTTCGACGACTAGATGCATTGTTGTGCTAACAAAAACCCACATGTATTATTGACAAAAAGTGAACATGATCGATATATGAGTCGAAACGAGGACTTCACACTAGAAACTAATGACGACATGATCCTTGAAACATATGGTGCACTGTCCTAGGAGACAGAAGAATTCAGGAAAGGCTATCAAAACTTTATCATGCAGTTCCAAAATAGGTATAACCTTTGGAGCAAAGATGTACTTGCCGAGCCACAACAAATGAACTTCGTAAAGAAGCCTACAACAGATGCACCTTCCAAAAGCATACCAAGACCAAACAATGTAGCCAAGGATGTGATAGAGAAGGCCAAGTCAAAGGAGGAGGTCCCCAAGAAAGCTTCGGACACAGGACGGGAGACGAGAAGAAAGGAGGTAGAAAAAACATGTTCCCCTTTTAATTTTGAACACGAAATGGATAAAATTAAGAGATTTGTTATGTTCAATGAGCTTCTTAAAAATTGTGAGTATCGGGAACAAATCATTAAAATGATGAAAATGGGAGGGACCCCCTATACTCTGAATATTCGAGATGATAACCCTGCCATCCGTTTTGGTCCACGCATCGAAGAGACAAGAGATGTTGAAGACATCCCTCCATTCTATATCAGTCTGAAGATTCATGACCTTACCTTGCATAACGCCATGCTCGATTCCGGCGCATCACACAATCTCATGCCAAAGGTGATCATGGATGAATTGGGTTTGGAGGTCACTAGGCCATACAAAGACCTTTTCTCCTTTGATTTGAGGAAGGTCAAATGTTTGGGTCTTATCACAGACCTAGTTGTGTCGTTGGCTCAAATCCTTGCAAAGAACATGGTCATGGACGTAGTCATCGTAGACATACCCCCAAATTTTGGCATGCTTCTCTTGAGATCATGGGATGCAAAGTTTAAAGGTATTTTACAGATGGATATGACATATACCACTATCCCTGTCTTTGGTCATGATAGAAGGTTGTAACGAGAATTGTTGTTGAAATACATGGTGAGGAGAAAGATGCAACCCCACAATCATCCTATATACATCGTCGATATCCAAGTGGGTTCGTCTATATTCTACAATGATTTCAACTTCAGAGAAGAAGGGTCGACAACCATCACGACAATTGACGAGAGAACCATGCAGGAAATGATAGAGTGCGTCGATCCAAAAGGCCATGCTGAAAATGGGGTATGGAACTTGAGTTTTGATGACATGGTCGACAGAGAAGGTGATGGGGTAGGTATATGGGTAAGCCCCCCTAAATAAATCACAAGGTTATGTTCATGCAAGCTCATGTTTGAATGCACTAACAACATGGAAGAGTATGAAGCATTGATCTTGGGCTTACAAGTTTTAAAAGAACTAGTCTTGTAGAGGATAGCAGTGTGCGGAGATTCTGAGCTGATCATAAATTAGGTGAAGGGTGTGTATCATACCAAACACCCCAAATTGTGAGTGTACAGAAACTTGGCTTTGGACCTTCTCGAAGGATTTTCAGAATATGACCTGACTACTATCCCTAGAGAACAAAATCAGATCGCCAATGCATTGGCCATCTCGGCCTCGGTTTTCAAGATTCCCAGCCTTCTAGATAAAAGATATGAAATCGAGGTCAAGCATAGTCCATCAATACCTAACAACATCAAACACTGGAAGGTATTTGACAATGACAAACAGGTGGAAATATTCCTCCTTATGAGCGACGAGTTTGCTAACACAAACATTGAAAAGGAATACTGCGACGACGAAGATGAGAGCAATGATACGCATAGTAATGATGACCCTTTACAAAACCATATATTTGGAAGGGATATAATTCAATTAAATAACAATATCATCCCAAAGGGGTTGGTGCCACAAGAAAATATGTTCGACGAAAATGATGTGGCAAAAAACCCCAGGAACGTTGCAAACAAAGAAGACATGGAAGACTGCAACATCGGGACCGAGGAAGATCCTAAGATGATAAAATTATAAAAGACACTCAGTCCAGAGGTAAACTAGGATTACATAAATCTCATGAAGGATTTCCCAGATGTCTTTGCATGGAGATACGATGATTTGAAAGTGTATGACACGAAGGTGATCCAAAATGTTATCCCTCTCAAGGAAGATAAGAAGCCTTTCAAGCAGAAGATGAGACAGATAAACCCCCTGTTGCTGTCGCTGATCGAGAAAGAGGTAAAGAAACATTTTTATGCTATAATTATTGTTTCTTTGAGATTCTTGAAGTGGGTATCTAACCTAGTACCCATGAGGAAGAAAAGGGATGAGATAAGATTGTGCGTAGATTTTTGAAATTTGAATAAAATGTCTCTCAAAGACCACTACCCCCTTCCCAAAATGGACTACATCCTGCAAAAGGTAGTGGGATCCCAGAAGATTTCCATGTTGGACTATTTCTTAGGTTACAACCAGATCATGGTCCACCCAGATGATAGAGAGAATACGACCTTCACCACCTTGTGGGGAATGTTCATGTACGCTAAAATGTCATTCAAATTGATGAACGTCGGTGCCACCTTTCAGAGGGAAATGGACATCATGTTTGTTGATGAAAAGGATAAATTCTTCATGATTTATCTATATGACATCATGGTGTATTCTACTTTCAACAGACAACATATCGATCACCTGAGGCGGGTTTTCCATAAGTGTAGAAAGTTTTGCATATCACTGAACCTAAAGAAATCACATTTCATGGTGGAGGAAGGAAATCTCTTGGGACACATCATTTACAAAGAGGGCATTAAGATATACCCCAGTAGGGTTGAGGGGATTTTGAAGATCAACACCCCGCACAGTAAAAAGGAAGTACAATCTTTCCTGGGCAAGGTAAATTTTCTGAGGAGATTCATCCCAAACCTGGCGGAAATAATAAAACATATAACTTGCATGCTCAGGAAGGGAAATGAGATTAAATGGAACCTGGAGGCCAAGAATTCTTTCGAAGATATTAAGTTGGCACTCACTAAATCTCCTGTGATTTCCAGCCTGGACTTTACAAAGGATTTCCTCCTTTTTTCATTCGCCTCAGAACACACTATTGTCAGCATACTGTTATAGAAGGAGGAACGGTATTTTGAGAAACCCATAGCCTACTTCAGTCAGACACTGTGCGACGCTCCCCTAAAGTACGATATTATGGAAAAGCACATACACCTTAGTGAAGGACTTGAAAGAATTCAGTACATACATACTGCATTCCCATGTCATCGCCTGTGTGCCCAACAATTTAGTAAAAGACATCTTGACTTAGCCTGACCCAGAAGGAAGGAGAGGAAAGTGGATAGCAGCCATGTTAGAATATGATCTTGAGATCAAGCCCACAAATCTGGTCAAATTTCAGGGCCTCTTGAAGTTGATGGCGCAGTCGGACTACGACGCTGCAGGGATGAACTTCATTGTCGATCTGTCAGAATGCCCTCAAGAAGAAAAAACTGCGCAGGTGCCTCAACATTTCATTGACTCACCATGGTATGTGGACATCATATATGTATTGGGGAATATCCAGGCCCCTCTAGGTGTGAGTAAGACTAAGGCTAGATCCCTCAAGCTTAAAGCGATCAAGTTCTATATCTTGGACAATTTACTATACTGGAAAGATCCCAGAGGAATATTGTTAAGTTGTTTGTTGGAGGACGACCCAGAATAGGCCATACAAGATTTCAACAGAGGTGACTGCGAAGGGCACCACTATTGGAATACCACTGTGCACATGATCCTGAGTGTGGGTTATTACTGGCCAACAATTTTTGCTGAAGTATATAAATAGGTCTCCAGCTGCCACGAGTGCTATATTTTTGATGGGACGATAAAGCTACAATCCCTTTTGTTAAAGATGATCTCAGTCAAGGTGCCTTCCATGCAGTGGGGCCTAGATTTCATAGGAGAGATAAACCCACCATCCTCTGTGCAACATAAATGGATTCTCACACCAACGATTATTTTACAAAATGGATTGAGGCGGTCCTCACAAAGAAAGAAACTGACGCGGTCATCATACAATTCCTGGAGACAAACATCTTGTCAAGGTTCGGGTGTCCTATTAAAATCATAACTGATAATGAGGTCGCATTCAAATCTAAAATGATGGAGAAGTTCTGCCAAGATTATGACATAACATTGGGGCATTCCACGACATATTATACACAAGGAAATGGGCTAGTAGAATCCTCGAATAAGAGCTTGACCAGGATCATCAAAAGGATTTTGCAAGATAACAAGAGAGCCTGGAGTAAGAAGCTCATCTACACACAGTAGGCAGAATGGATTACCACCAAAAAATCCATATCAACGTCACCTTTCCAGATTGTTTATGGTGAAGACGCAATCTTTCTTACTGCGCTAGGACTGCCCATCAGAAAGTTGTTACAAGAGTAGGAGGTTGAGCCAAATGATGCACAAATAAGGACAAACTAGTTGATTCACACGCAATAGGCGAGGGAGCAGGTGTATGATCGATCTCAACTTCATCAGGATAAGATAAAGAAAGCTTTCAACAAACATTCCAAGCAGGAAGATTTCCTGGTAGACAATTTGGTGCTGAGGTGGGATGCGAGAAATGAAGGTAAAGGAAAACATGGAAAATTTGATCACCTGTGGATAGGTCCGTACAATATCACTGCATACTGTAGAGACAATTTGTTTTCTTGGAAGGTGTTGAAGGAAAATCCTTTTGCGGACAGGTAGATCTCCTCAAAGAGCTAGACTCTTAACTCTAATATAGAAAGTGCTTATCATGGTCACTGACTTCCTTTTAAGTCTACACAAACTAATGCATGAAGAGGAAGGAGGAAAGATGTACCTTTTACCAGTGTTTTTCCCTACACGCTTTGAGTTGAACTCCAATCTTGAGCTCCTCGATAAGCCCTGTAGACAAACAAAGTACAACCACTTCCTATTCTATCGAGATTAGTTCGAAGTAGACCTATCTACTTAGAGACAAATTCATGTAATGTCAAACAAAAATAAGAAAGAAACAGGCCAAACATATTACATTAACGAAGACAAAATGTTACTTACAGCCATAGATGGAATGTAGCAGATTCTTCAAGTTCTCCTTGTCTAACCCTTGCTCAAAAGCTCCACGATCAAAATGATGATAGCTTCACTGATTAGCCTCCACTTCACTGTGTGTTTCCTAGGAGATCATAGGTTTCATGCTTCTCATCCCTTCTCCAAATATCACTTATGAGATCATAAGTTTGGTATCATTCTTCATCCAGCTCCCCCTTTCACCATGAGAAAGATTGCTTATATAGCCTTGGAGGGGCTCAACCACTTGAGATATCATTGGGGTGAGTTGAGGATTTTCCTCCTTCAGTTAGGGATATTCCCTAAGATCATGGCTGGACTAGGGATTTGAATCCAACTGCCTTCCAAGATTGAAAAAATCTTTCCCCCATTCTTCTCAACAAACCAACTACTGCCCAGAATAGGTAGCACTCCCTCAAAAGGGCCATCATAGCATTATATCACTCCCAAGTAGGCTTTAGGGGTGCGCCAACACTCCCAAAAGTAGTAGTGCTCCTCCAAAAGGGAAGAAGTAGTTTTATAATGCTCCCATATAGTGTATAGGGGAGCGCCAACACTCCTGAGAGAGGTATAGGGGAGCGCTCTCCTCCAAAAACTCAGTTTTTTGGGTTCTTGTTGGAAATGTTTAACAGGTAGCATATGCTTGTCATTGATGGCAAGTACAGTAATGAATATGGCATGAGTACAAGAAGAATGTAACAGACGGGCACCAGAAGTATTTTGGGAAGACGATGCAGAGAAACCTCGATAAGATCAGAAGAGATAGTGCAGAGGATGTTTGGTATGTTTTACACGTAGCGTATGCTTGTCATTGATGGAAAGTATAGCAATGATGATGGCTTGAGTACAGCAGCGATGATCAACAGTTCAGTGATATTCAGGAAGACTGACAACGCAACTAGGCAAAAATAAGATAAGTTCAGGTTGATCGAATGATTAAGTCCCATAAAGTTTGTGAAGCATTTCTGATCGTTGGTTCCCATCCAAAATTCCCGACAGCATGAGGGCCATTAGATCTGAATATAGACAAGAAGAGTGTGCTGAAGAGGAGGATAGATCTCAGGCGTTAGATCTGAGCATAGGGTCAGACCACCATTGGATCAAGGAACACATGCACGATCTTTAAAGTGCAAGGAGTAGAGGGCTCACAAAATCCCGAAAGCAGGAGGACCATCCATCTCATGGGATTATGTGGACCATTGATCTAAATCCCTGTCGAAGTTTTGGGGATTGAGAGTTGGATATGACAAGTAATATCATCCATAGAAATCCTGATTTTGTGATATACAAAATCACGACATAATTTGAGCCGTCAAATCAAGATCACATCTGGACCGTCGATCTGACTCACGTCAGCAAACCACGTCAGCTAGGAACACGTGGCACAACTAGGTAATGACAAGTGTCAGACTAATTCAACATGCCAAGCACATGTAAGTCACGAATCAGGGTGACATGTGGCAGTTATTTAACACATGTGACGTTAGCAGACTTACACCATGTCGGGGTTTCGAGGATTGCGTGTTGGAGATGTCAAAGAAACAATGCAACAAAAATCCAGATTTTGCGATATGCAAAATCGCGACTTAATCGCAGCCATTGAATCAAGATAGAATCTGGACCGTTGATCCAAGTTCCTTTCGGGGTTTCAAGGATCGAGTGTTGAAGTTGTCAAAGAACATTCACCACAGGAATCCCGATTTCGCGATATGCTAAATTGTGATTTAATCGTGGACCATTGGATCAAGAGGACGCATGGCGAAAGATCAGAGCACCATAAAGCTCCATCTCAGAGTTTCACCTATCGCAACTTGGAGTGACGAGCACCTCCATCTAAGGATCAGTGAGATGCAAGATCACGAAAAGATCCTGACCGTCAATACGCCAAAATACATGGACCATTGATCTAAGATCCTTTTTTGAAGTTTCGCCTATCGTGACTTGGTGTGACAAGAACCTCTATCGAAGGAATCGTGAGATGCGAGTTCACGATGATATCTGGACCATAGAATCATCGAGATCATGGACCATTGATCTCAGCTCCATCTCGGAGTTTCGTGGATCATGACTTGGAGAGTCGAGATGCCTCATCTCCAAATTCACGAAACCCGAATTCGAGAAAATCACTTTAAGCATAAGCGCTTGGTCATGGCCATGGTCATATAGAGGAACGAGATAGCATAGAAAAACCCTGTATCGAAGCTTCAGAGATCATGACATGAAGTGTCAAGACACTTTGGCATAGGAATGCCGAAATTCCAAAATGAATGCAAGATCCCATGGAATCAATCCAATGGTGCAGGTGAATTTGAACAAGATCTGAGGGCTACTGTTGCATGACACAATGAAACTACTAGAAACCATTGATGGTTTCTACCAGAAGATGCGGAGAGACTTCGGTGTGATTGACAGAGAAGGTGAAGAGCCACTGGGAATCTTCAAGAGGGATGAAGATGTTCGTGAAGGCAATTGATAGTTGGATGGGCATTGAGGCCTGTAACTGAAACAAAGAAGGTGAGCTCGACTGTCACAGAGAAGACGAAGAGTCTCAACTGCCAGAGAGGCTGAGGAATCTCAGCATAACACCCAGTGATGCTGAACACGTGGGAAGACCGCCAGAGAATCTGAAGAGTTACCATGATGATCATGCAAAGCACTCGAGAGGTGGAGGATATCGGTGCAGATTCAGCATGCAAAGGCATTGCGAACATTGCATGCACAAGGTTCACAGAAGCTATAAATACATGGTATAGAGAAGAGATGGGGTTGTTGTTGTTGTTGGAGTTTGTTGTGGTTGTTGTTGAAGGTGATTCATGTGTGAAGAAGGAGGAGAGTGCAGCATATGAATTGCACAGAAGAGGAACTGTGCAGTCAATGGACATGGTGCATAGAGCATAAAAAGAATAAGAAGAGACAACGCAAGTCATGTGTACAGAAAGGTAATGAGGCAAACAGAGCAAAGAAATGCAGCGGAACAGTGATGAGTCTGGTAAGCCATTGTTGAACATCATATCACTGTAATAAGTTTCAGTAGCAAAGATTTATATTCCATGGAGGTTGGGAGGTGCTAGGGAGGACTTTTGTCCTTAGAGGTTCAAGTGGGTGCTTGAACACAGGGAGTTGTAGCTTCCATCTGGTTGCAGCCAGAGAAACCAGGGTGGCAGGGTGGTGCTAGGGAGAACTCTTGTTCTCTGTTATACAGGTTGGTGCCTGTATGATTGGAAGTTGGTGCTTCCATCCAGCTGGTGCTGGAAACACTCAGGGAGTTGGTGCTTCCTTCTAGTTGGTGCTAGAGAAACCAGGGAGTTGGTGGTTCCTTCTAGTTGGTGCTAGAGAAACTAGGGAGTTGGTGCTTCCTTCTAGTTGGTGCTAGAGAAACTAGGGAGTTGGTGCTTCCTTCTAGTGGGTGCTAGAGAAAACAGAGAGTTGGTGCTCTCAGCAAGTTGCAGCTTGCAA
>ML791058.1:230624-249653 GCA_009831015.1 Picea engelmannii
CCTCTTAGTTGTCCAACAGTTCTTTCAGATGGCAAGAGGTTCATAAGCCCAGTTAATCATTCCTCCTCTTCCAAATCAAGTGTTTGATGTGTGTCAAGTTTCCTTCTCATGTCATTATAGGCACGACATAGGCATCATGGTAGTATGCTTTCCTTGACACTTGCGACACTTGTGAGCAAAATGCGACACTTGTAATGACGACACTTGCGACACTATCAAAGTGAGTATTTTTTATGTGTAATAGATTGCCTCCCAAAGTATGAAGTTAGAAGATGAGAAATGATAAATGAAATGCTTTGTAGACTTTCAAGCAAGGGAATAGATGTAGAGAACCTGAGAGAAGATGCACACAAACATCCAACAAATATTATGACATGTTTCAAACCCAAGGCAAGCATACCTATGTTTGGGTGATCAAGACTTGCAAGATATGGCCGCCATAAAATACACTGCAGATCCATAATTTTATTGCTAAAAGGTATAGCCACTGAGGATACAGTGTGGATCTATACTCTTATGACCTGAACTGATTGTAGCCATGAAGAATACACAGTGGATCTATGAGATGACAAGACATAGCCACGACCAATACAAAGTGGATCTATGTGACAGTATATGTGTCATTGTTCAAGAGAAACTCCATCACAACCTGGGCAAAGTACATATCAGAGTGATCACTCAACCCAGGGTCTTCTTACCGATCTTGATGTAGTACAAATCTAACCATGTGAATAGATGTCTTGATGTCGAACATGGCAGAAACCACTTGATTACCTGTTAATGATGTAAACCATTAACAAGCGTGAGGGAGATCACCATTAATGTCAATGATTCCCAAGGTACTCTAGTACATTCCAAAAAATGTGAATCGATGAGCTGAAGTCGAACATCCTTTGAATCATCCAATTAGAGGTCAATGATGTAAACCCATTGTCGAATGTGAGGAAGCCCGCCATTGAGGCATGCAGGTCCCAAAGTACTAACTGGTTTCTAAGTCTAGTTCCTGGATAATGTGTTGAAGTCGATAGGAATAGACTCGTCGAAGGAGGGCCTTAATGTATCCCCCATCAATGACATGAAATGGACACAGAGATGTAATTGGTAGATCAAATGAACATGGACTGACACGGGTATTGAGACAAGATATATGTGATGGCTGACTCTCGAGGTGGATACTTCCCTTGAACACTAAGGCACAACAACAGAAACATGACATGGACCAAAACTTGATGATACAGTGGATGCTGTGATTTACATCAAGTGACCCAGAGGAGTGAAAGAAACTCAAAGGATTGGCTTAGTGCAGAGGTTCAGTGGATTATAATGCATGCAAAAAACAAAGTGTCGTGTTCAAGGGTGACTCTAAGAGTTATTTGGTAATGTTCTCAAAAAACTGCTTGGCTTGCTTCTTTCAATTTTTTCCCCCATCCAAATAGACGAGTACCTCTTTTTAATTTAACGAGCTCAAGAAGGATAACACATGCTCAATAAAACTCACCTTTAGTAAGTTCTTCTTCCTTTGTTTAACGAACTAGAAGAAGTAAGGGTTCGGTCCCATATGGGCCTGTCGATGTTTCTTTTAACGAGTCCAAAGATAGAAAACTCAAAGGTTTTTCATGACTATAGAGTCTGGAAAAACACTTAAAAGAGAACTCTCTCAGTTCATTTTTCGTAAAGTAGTCTGATGAGACCGAAAAAGAGATAAAATATCGCTCAACAGACGTTTTCTTCAAATACTTTAACGAGCACGAAAAGAACAAGATCGCTCGGTAATCTTTTCATGTTTAGAGAGTCTAAAAAGAACTTAAAGATGACTCCAATGTTGTCCTTTTTCGTAATGTTAGTCTCATGAGGCCAAAAAGAGATAAATTATCACTCGAAAGACGCCCTTTCAAACCTTTTAATGAGTGGGAAAGGAAGCAAGATCACTTGACAATCTTTTCATGTTTAGAGAGTCTGAAAAGAACTTAAAGATGACTCCAAGGAGTTCCTTTTTTGTGTGTCCATACAGGTCCGAAAAAGAGATACAAGTCTACCCGGATGCATTCTCATGTATTTACGAGCACGAGAAAGAACAAAGAATAAGCTCGATATGCCCCCAGCTTGAAAGCTAGTGTCTTAACTCCAGAAAGATCATCAAAGGCTGGAGACATGCCCTCCAAGATTCAATTCATTCACTGACTTTGAGGTTGTCACCAATTTCTCTATGAGATGAGAAAAAGGATAAGGGTGGATGAAAAGAAGGTTCAAGAGAGGTGACTATTTCATTTTTTAACGAGCTTGACACAGGAAAAGAACTATGCTCAAGGCCTCTATTTCATTTTTTAACGAGCTTGCCACAGAGAAGAGAAACTATGCTTGTGATTCCGTCTGGATCATGGCTTCCAAGAGGATAATGCTCTAGAAGGGTACCATGTCAAAGGATAAAACGTGGTCATGGACTCCAGGAAATCTTCATTGCATGGAAGATAATCACTCAAGAAGGAACACATGTCGAGGGTTGTGATAGGAGTAAGGAGATCGGGCTCCAATAATCCTACAAAAGAAATCACCATGTCCACTACCAGATCCAAAGCATCGGAAGTTGAAATCATGGGAGATGATGAAAAATCAACACCAGGGGGGGGAGATAGACTGTATATCTTCCCGAATTTATTCACGAGGGGGAAGAAAAGAGGATCGGTGATGGTTATTATCCCGAGGTATCTTGTCAATGCGAAACATTTCTGAAAGAGATTCATCCGAAGGAAAAGTTGGGGAAATGTAGTCGATTGTAGACGACAAGGAACACAACTGTGATTGCATTGAGGAAACGTCAGGCACCAATAGATGTTGGTCATCTAACGAGGGAGAAGTAGATTGGATAGAAACGTATGATGTTTCGGCTGGACTAAGTGGCACGGTGTCACTTATTGCATCGAATTCCAACGGACGAGGTACAATCCAAGGGTCATATGATTCCAAATATTGATAAGTTGTGGTCGAAATCATATCGACGGTGGCAATATGATGGGTAGTTGGTGGAAGTGGTGTAGGGAAGGTACCCATGAGGCTAGAATATTTTAGTAAGCCAACACCAATGCTTTCATATGTGATCTTGTGGTCTCCCAAGAAAGGAATATTGTTGGTAGCAGGAACGCACGCATTGGTTGTGTAGAAATCCAACTGATCAATAGTGACAATTTTGCCCTGACGAGGAAATTGGACACATCGAAAAATTGATGAGGCAATGACAGTCATAGCATAAAACCAACTTCTTCCAAGTAACAAGTTGTAATCAAGGGGAGCATCGACCACCTTGACATCAACAATAATTGTTTTGCCACCCAATTGGATGGGTAGGGACTGTAAAATCCCATGGGGATGAAAACCTCACCCATAGAAGGTGCATAAAATCATTGGGGATTTGTTGAGTGCTGGAGATTTTAAACCTTTCCAACACGCCAAAGACATGACACAAGTCGAGGCTTCCTCATCCAGAATAGTTCGGTGGATTTGTTGACTGTGAACAACAACATCAACTTGGAAAGCAAGTTGGTGGGAGAGTCGAGATGCATAATTGTCCAGGTTAAACATGATCTGATTGGACGACTCAGGATCAATAGTGCCAAGAGAGGCCAAGAGCATTCTACGTTGATTGGGACAGTGCTGTAGAACTTCTAACGCAGACATAGCACATGGTGCTTGAGCCAAATCTTCAACAATGTTGTAGTTCTGGGTAGCACATGAACTAGGATTAAAGGTAGCTTTATGTATAGTTCTCTTAGGAGGGTGTAAGATAGAGTCGAATGTGGTTTTCTCAATCTGGAGTGGTCTAGATGGAGGATTAACCGATGGAAGAATGACGAAGGATGATGATGGATCTGGTAAAGTACTAGTACCATTAGTGTCTTTTCCTTTGTCAGGGTTACCCGGTGTGTCGTATGTCTTAGAGTGAGTGGTCAAATTGATCCCATTAAACACATAAATATGTGCACCTGATGAGGCCTCATCATTAGGATCGCTAGAACTTCCCCTAGGAGAGGGGGTTTGAGCAACCATGGATTGATGTTGTGGAAAAGGTTGAGTAAGCACAGCGGGTTGTGACTTCCCTTGGAAAATTTTGGCCACTTCATTGCGAAGTGGACAATCCCAAGTGTAGTGATCATCACCACAAATGATACATGGGAATTTCAGTTTCCGTTGTGGTTTCTATTCGGTAGCAGGTGTTTTATTTTTGGGTTGTTCATTATTATTTTTTTATTTATTCTTTGTCTTCTTCTTACCTCCATATTGTTGTGAAGGGGCAGATTGAACTGCATTCACCTCAGAGATCTGAGTTTGGGGGGAGGTAGAGGAGGGTGTAGTTGATTTGGAAAAAGATTGAGTTTTGACGAAACCGATAACACCATCCGCATGAGATGAGGATGATGGCTTAGAAGGATCGGTATTAGCTCGAGCAACATTTAGAAGAAAATCATACAAAGTACCAGATTGGGAATAAACCAAATCTAAATACTGAGCCCGAGCAATGGCTTGTTCCTCTGTGACCACACAACCCATAGTGACATCACGAGCGATCAGGGGTAACAGTGATTTAGTAAACCATTCCACTAATAGTATGTCAGGAATGACTGCCTTGATCATCCTTCGTCATTGTCTCCACTCATGAATATGGTCAGAGATATGCACGGAGTTAGTTTGACGAAGGGAGGTTAGGAGTTCAGTACCCATATCGTAGCAAATAGGCAGTTGAAAGTACATGAGGAAAGACATGGCAAGGGAATTGAAATCATGAAAAGAAGCATGTGGTAGTTCAATATACCACTTTGTTGTTGAACCGGTAAGTGTTCGTTGGAAAAGACACAAACGTACAGAATCATCCATGAGGGAGTTTGATGAACACCACAAATGAAAAATCATCACATGGTTGTTCGGATCTTCACCAGGGTTTTCGTCAAATTTTGGAATATCAGAAGGAAGTTTAGCTAGAATGACTGGCCAAACCGGTGAATGAGAAATAGGATCATTAGTTAACCGATACAAGTCTGGGAGATCCAGAGTCGCAAGGAAAGGTAGTTGTCGGCTAATTTGTGAAGGATACTGGTGCGACATAGGAACACCAGTAGGACCATAGACTAGATTAGGTAGATAGTTGTAACCAGTAGGTCCTCCTACATACAGTTGTTTTTGGATAGGATAAGAAGGATTCGATGGTGCATGAGAAACATTGGCATAACCCGGTGGGTTCTGAACATTATAGGCCGGGTGATTTATTTTCCCGTGAGGAGGATAAACATTTTGCCCTTGAGAATAATAAGGAGTAGATCTCAAAGGCAGATACACATGAGGCCCATGAGGAGGATAAGACTGTGGTCCCGAAGAACTCCAGGTGGTGTTTGGGATGCCGCCCAGATAGGATTGCCCGTAAGATGTTCTGGAAGGGACAGGATTGGATACTCCTCCTAGTGGGTTATTATACAAGTGCTCCCCAACATGGGGTTGAGTAAAAATGCCTCCTGAAGATACTCCTTGGGATTGTGAAGGGTTTCCAGCAAACGAGGGCTACCCCCTTTCTAGCGGTGGATTTAGGACTAGTGTATGACTGGAAAATGGAGTTTTCCCTCCAGGAGGAGAATGAAAAGGGGATTGTCTCCTAGGAGGGGTAGGCCCACCATGGAAAGGTAGTCCTCCAGGAGGAAATGGTTCATTGGATGGTGGTTTCCCTTCAGTTGGTTGTGTTTGGCCAGCAGGGGTTTGCATTCTCAGGTGAGAAGATGTCCCAGCAGGATCGTGTGGAACATGTTGCGTTGTAGAGTAAAAACTTGTAGAAACAGGGGTAGAGATTGAAGTGCTTTGGGGATGAGTAGAGGTGATGAGTCCAACATTAGGATGGACTTGTGTTGGTGTAGTAGTAGGGTGAATAACCTAATCGACTGGGTGATTCATGGTTTGACCGGATGGTCCTGTTTCACTAGGATGGTCATGAGGTTGAAAGGGTTGTCGAAAGGATTCGAAATGTTCATAGAGATCGCGTCCCGATGAAGTCCTCCATACAGAATGAGCAGGTGTGGGATTGGTTTCTACTGTGATTCTAGGATGAAAAGGTGTCCTATACTCATCACCAAAGATTGGTTTTGTGGATCCCATATATGTTTCGGTAAAGATCATCTCCAGTAATCGTGGGATCTCTTCGTCTATGACGTTCCCAAGGGAGTCTAAATGAACCAAAAGTGGTTCGAGAGGGGTTACTGACACAGATGTAGTGGGATTTGCAACCGTAACCAAAGCGTCTTCTGGGTTATCTAATGGAGGAGCAATAACACTTTCAGCGTCGGATTGATTTTCTACCTCTCTACAGTAGTTGTCTTCTGGAGGGTTAGGAGGTAAGGTTTGATAGCCTTTCAGAGGTAGCCCTTGCATCCTACGTGATCGACGAAGACCTTGATCATCTACGGGCTCAATTATGGAAAATAACAGACCACACTGAAAATCTAGGGCCAACTAGCAAAAGGAAACAGCATACGCTAATAAAATCTAGGAATCAACCAAGAAATAAAAACTTCTCTCGATGATCATACTAGTTGGTGATGAAATCCAACGTCACGTGATCAAGTCAAGAAGGGGTTGGGATATGGTGGAACAGTTACAATGGCGACCTGCTTAACGGACTTTCACCTTGGTGCAAGATTCTACGCAGTAATTGTGGATTTACCCTCCAAGGAGCCCGAGTGAGTTTGACCAATGTCTGTTCCAGGTACAGTGAGACTTCCCTTCACCATCACCTTGTGTAAGTACCTAAAGATTATGGAAACTAAAGACACCAATTCGCAGTGAGTCCCTGGGTGGGTATAGTCGACAGTCCGATCCAAAACGTATGGGTAGAATAACAAGTCTGAAATCAACCTGAGAGTCTCCCACACATAATCATAGGTATACCTCCAAGCAACCCCCAATATACGATCCGACCACTACAAACAGTTGAACCACGAAGGGATAATCTTCGTAATTCACCCGAATGCGACCTCGTGCGTAACCCCTGTGTGAGAGGGGGATCCCAGAAAAACAATACGACAATTGGATTTGACTCTCCCTAGCTCAGGATGCTAATGTTTGTTTTGAAAACTTTGGAGAGTTGTACTCACAGCCTAATCCAAAGTGCTAACCCTAGACTACTGTTGGTGGAAGATCCTAAAAAAAAAAATGTTCTAGATAATTTTTAATTAGTGTTCGTTTTAGAGATGTTCTTTACTCAAAGGGTGTATGAAAGTGAAATGGATGGAATGATGAATCAATCCCAAAAAAATGCATAAAATATGATAAACAATCATTTCTTTTCGATGAATGTCTATGAATGTCTATTTAAGGGAGAGAGAGAGTTGTTTTCACTATCAAACACTAATAAGGAATGTCCTCAAACAAATTTTCTCAATCAAATCCAATGTGATGCTAAAACCTTTTAGAAATGTCTTCTAATATGAAAATCAATCACTAAGATTTCTCTTTATTTTTTGTATGTGAATGATGATTAATTCAATGCAAAAAAATTCTCCTACCAACTACCCTTTCAGATCAAGGAGATTCAGACAAGTATGATCAGATTTCGCACACACAACACACACCCTCTTGCTGTGATTGAAACAAGAAGCAAACAGAAGACAAAAGATAACAAAGAAAAATCAAACAATTCACAAAAAAGAGAGATGTTGAAGAACAATGGCCTCAAAGAACCAAACACGATGATTCACAGATTTCTGATGCCCTTCACCAGAGTTCCCGCTCAGTCAGATAGGAGAGAAGAAAGCAGTGGATTGATTTCAAGCTCTCAACAGTAAAAACTCAAAAATAATGAAGAAGGCCACCAAATCTGAATAGAAAAGTGCTTATTTCTCAGAAGGAGGAATGTCAAAGTTCAAATAAAACGAAGCATTGAATCACAAAGAAGCTCAACAAGTGAAAAAACAGGGTCTGGACCTCCAAAAAAATGCAGTTTTTGAAAGGATTTTGTGCAAAAAGGGGTTGGTGCTCTGGTGTAAGGGACACCAAGGTGTTATAAATCTCTTTACAACACCTTTAGGGAGTGTTGGCACTCTTATAACATGGGCACAGGGGTGCCAGGCTTAAAAAACTCATAAAACTGTCCAAAACCCCAAAATTTCAGTCAAATTTTGATAGTCAAGCTGAATGTGATGGGGTAAAGAGTCAATCAACATATGAAATAAAACATATGGGGTGAAAAAGGTCTGAAAAAAATCAAAGGTTAAGACAAGGTCTATGAGGAAAAATCAAAACCAACAGTTTTGATTCGATCCCCAGCGGAGTCGCTAGTTTCTGTTGAAGGAAAATATTCCTGCGGACAGGTAGATCTCCTCAAAGAGATAGACTCTTAACTCTAAGACAGAAAGTGATTATCATGGTCACTGACTTCCTTTTAAGTCTACAAAAACTAATGCATGAAGAGGAAGGAGGAAAGACGTACCTTTTACTGGTGTTTGTCCCTGCACGCTCTGAGTTGAACTCCAATCTTGAGCTCCTCGATAAGCCCTGTAAACAAACAAAGTACAACCACTTCCTATTCTATTGAGATTAGTTCGAAGTAGACCTATCTACTTAGAGACAAATTCATTTAATTTCAAGCACAAATAAGAAAGAAACAGGCCAAGCATATTACATTAACGAGGAAAAAACGTTACTTACAACCATAGATGGAATGTAGCAGTTTCGTCAAGTTCTCCTTGTCTAAACCTTTCTCAAAAGCTCCATGATTGGAATGATGATAGCTTCGTTGATTAGCCTCCACTTCACTATGTTTTTCCTATGAGATCATAGGTTTCATGCTTCTCATCCCTTCTCCAAATATCAGTTATGATATTGTAAGTTTGGTATCATTCTTCATCTAGCTCCCCCTTTCACCATGAGAAAGCTTGCTTATATAGCCTTGGAGGGGCTCAACCACTTGAGATATCATTAGGGTGAGTTGGGGATTTTCCTCCTTGATTTAGGGATCTTCCCTAAGATCATGGCTGGACTAGGGATTCGAATCCAACTGCCTTCCAAGATTGAAAAAATCTTTCCCCCATTCTTCTCAACAAACCAACTGTTGCCCAGAATAGATAACGCTCCCTCAAAAGGGCCATCAGAGCGTTATAGCGCTCCCAAGTAGGCTTTAGGGGGGTGTTATCACTCCAAAAAAAATTAGCACTCCTCCAAAAGGGAATAAATAGTGTTATAACGCTCCCATATAGTGTATAGGGGAGAGCCAACACTCCTGAGAGAGGTATAGGGGAGCGCTCTCCTCCAAAAACTCAGTTTTTTGGGTTCTTTCAGATGGCAGGAGGTTCATAAGCCCAGTTAACGATTCCTCCTCTTCCAAATCAAGTGTTTGATGTGTGTCAAGTGTCCTTCTCATGTCATTATAGGCCTGACATAGGCATCATGGCAGTATGCTTTCCTTGACACTTGCGACACTTGCGACACTTGTAATGACGACACTTGCGACACTATCAAAGTGAGTATTTTTTATGTGTAAAAAAAGGACTGGATGGAGAGTGTATAGGTTGGGGGCCTATAAATGGTCGTTTTCTCAAACATTACCTAACGAAATGAAAGTCATTTAAGTCACTTGTCATTGTAAATAGTCATTTTATTGTTGCTTCAAGTCAGTAGTTCAGTAGAAAATTGAAGCCCGAAGCGAAGGCCCTAAGTTTATGCTGAAGACTTAGAAGCTGTGTTAGTGAGTCTATTTTGTTTTCTATTCGTCGTTTATATTGTCTAGTGTCTAGGAGTCAAATAAAGTCCAATGGTCAGGCACCTAGTCTATTGTTCTTTGTTACCTCGCAGGGAGGATAACATCCCTGTTGGAGCCAGATGTTAGCACCACCACTTTTCCTTCCATTTTAGAGTTAGTTTTGAGTCACGTTGTGACCCATGCATCCAAAACATGAGAGGTCATGTACGTAGCACCATGAGTTTAAATTCAACAAATGTCTGGTTGGCCCTTCGAAATGGGAAGGGGTGTTAGTGTCATAAATTTTATACATGGTACAGATGTGTCTATTCCAAAAAGTCGAATCCCATTAAGAAACCAATCCCTGTTTGCCCAAAATGGATCAAATGGTTAATAGAGGTCGTGTTGACAAGTATAGTAGTTATTATCAGTTCATCATGAAGGCCGAGGGAATGAAAAATTGCGACGATCGTATTACACATTCCCAACAAACCTTGTCACTTGCATCTTGCACGTGAGAAATTTCCGTGGACAACCTGAAACATATCGTTGCCATAAATTCATTGCCTTTCAACATGATTTCTTTCTCCTGGTTGATTCTTTATAAATATTGAATGCCTAGTTTTCTACATAGTCATGGAACCAGTACAGAGCCTCATTCACGATTTTTCTTACCAGTACATCTTGTTAAAAAAATTCCCTCCTGTGCAATTGTGAAATTCACTGCGCGCAAGATACCCCTTGGTCACACCATGGAAACTCCTCGGAGTGCAAAGAAGGGCACATGAACTAGGAAAAATAAAAGTTCCAAGGCCCAAAAGGACTGGATTTTATTCTCACCCACGGCCACCATCCCCAAAGGCATGTAAGGAGCCATTTTTTCATCTACAAGCGAGGTTAGAACGAGTCATGGAACGACGAAAGCAGAGAAATTCATATAGTAAAGGGATATGGAAAGAGCCTTTTCCTCCCAATAACAACTTCCTTGGAGGAGTGGCAGGACGAGAAAGAACCAGGAGAACATGGAAGCTTGAATCGCAAAAGAACCAGGCATGGGATTGATTGCTGAAGAACTACTCAGACGTGTCATCTGGCTAGAGCCGGTTGGAAATTCAGTCCACGGAGATAGGAACAGAGAAAGGAGAGTGAACGTTGCAGGATAAAATGAGGAAACACCATCTCAGCAGTTGAAGAAAGAAAAGTTGGCTATTTCCGAGCTCTATCAAGAAAACAAGGAATTAAGGCGACAACTAGCGACAAAGACCGTGGAAGCATCAACCGCAAAGAGTCATGGAGGAAACGTGTCATGGTTGAAAAGGCATCTTAGAGAGGTGAAATATGTTATTATATAGTTGTGAGAGGCACAGGGGTTAGCAGAAGAGAGGCACGTAGAACATCCCAAGAAATGTGAAGTGGCCAGAAAGGAGATCCATGTGGCTCCTACCGATGCGTAGAAAAATAAATCTTAGCAGGCATCAGTTCCTACATGATAGTTTTGAGCGATACATTTTTTAGAAGCATCATGCCTTCTTTTGATAACAGCCGTGAAAATCGAACAGTTGTTCACTACGCGTAGTTCTCTGGTGGATGAGTGCATAATAGAAACTCAAGCCGTTGTTACAAACAACAAAGTTTTGGACAAATAGCTCTTCGCTAGGATAACTGATCAAGAGAATACAACGACACATTTTTCCCCACATCAAAACCCGAGCGATGATCAGACCCCATGGCAGACCTGAACATAGTTGTTAGTGGACAGGTGTGATTATTGCCTATTTTTGGATGGTACCATGAAAAGAGTCTCTGACTCATGTTGTGCACTATTCCTAGTTTAGGGTTAGTAGTTAGAAAGCAAGGTAGCCAAAGCAGCACCCTCGTTTATATATTTCATCTTTTTTATGTAAGCCAGGTTGGTTGGCAAAATTGGAAAAACCACTGCTATTATATGTAAGATGAGTTTTTGACTGAAATTTAATGCAAAGGTCCTGTGACCCGATGAAAATATTCTAGTTGTGATAGTTGGATGTATTGTGTCTCTTTTCTCGCGTATGTTTTCCATGTTATCTTTATTTCATATCTTATACTGTCTTTTTTCAGAATGAATTTTCGAACCTGTGGATTCGCTACACAGTGCCCCTTTTTTGTGCCACTCAGACAAATAGTATTTATTCTAAAGGTAACTCCAAATTTTCCCACAGTAGCGATCCTGAGTTACTTCTTGTAGATTCTCTTGCCACATTATGATTCTGCACTGAAGACTATCGCTCACCTAGCCTTATCCTCTTGGGTCTGGTCACTGAGTCATTTATTTCTGTCATTCCATCAAATTGACTCCATAGCCCAATTTTCACTCCTATGCACCAATATAACCAGAACCCATCATCTTAGAGTGTTTTAGCCTAGCCATTTGAATCTAAAGTCATATCCTGTGCGGAGATCGTACCATTTCTAAGAGAACCCTCTCCAAATCCGAAAGGCTAGTTTTGAGTCTCAAATTTGGTTGAAAAAGTTACCTTTATTGTCTATTTATCATCCAAATAGATTTACAGAGTGATCACAGAAATATCTCGAAAAGTTATGCGGATTTAAAAAAAATGGCACTGAAAATGGACTTTGGATGTGAGGGTTATGCCATTTAAAAAAAATCCATAAATGGTAACCAAAAGACCACGTGATAGTGTAAGTTGCTTTATTAAGTGACCCACTTTTATAAAGAGAAGTGGGGATCGATTTTACAATTAAGTTACTTTATAAAAGAAAAGTTGCATGAAAAATAAATAACTCTAAAATAAAATATTAAAACTACTTGTAATGATTCACTTTTATACTTGAAGTGAAATACACTTTACAATTTGAGCATGAACTTTTTCAAAAAAAGGAACAAAAGAGAGACTTGAACTCAAGACCTCTTACTTAATAAGGAAAATTTTAATTAAATGATCTAGAAAAACATATTGTATTTTTTTGGAAGAGGATTGGGGTTGTTCTTGTTGTTCTTGTTGTTGTAGTTGATGGCCTTGGAGAGCATGCTAAAAAAAAAATATTTTCACACAAGAAAAAATTATGCTTCTCGATGACAACAAGGGTTAGATCTCAGTTAGATTACTCGAAAGATGCACCTTTTCCTATCTATTTATGATTTTATGAGATCACACAGGGCACGAGGCAAAGAGAGTACACATATCTAAAAGAGTAGCAAGCCGAAAATAAATAATAGAAAACCGAAATAAAATTGTTGGCACAGGGGCATACCCAGGGTTCAACACTACAACAATGCACCAACAAAACCCTAACTACCGACCCTTTTGACAACACCTGCGAAGAAAATGAAGTCTCATTCGAGGTAGAGGCAGGGGTGGTTGCAGGACTCAGATGTTTGCAACCTTAGTTGGGACACCGATATGTGATTACAACACCTTAACATAGCACTTAGCAGTTATAGTTCATAGTATTTTCATTGCAGAGAAAATCCTAATTACATAGTAGTGCAGTATTCAACCATATCTAACATATAGAAGCACTTAGCACAAGGAAACATATCAGATCTAACATTCATTCACATTATTAAGCACTAAGATATCATATCATATTCATCTAAGAATACATCAGTGCACTAAGCATTAACCACATAAACAAGAGAACAAGAACAAAGCAACCACAACACCGGATATACGTGGTTCGCCCCCTGCCTAGGGTTACGTCCACCAACTCTTCTTCTTGTTTATTACCTTTTTTCAATTAGATACATTCACAAAGCTTCAATATCCTACTCCACATAGGACAGGATATCCATGCACACTTCACCAGATCATCCTTCCTAGAGCTAGGTCATAGCACAAAGCCTTTACACAGTTTCTTACATTCACGTGCACTTAGCTCTACAAGTTCTCATCACATTATGCATAAGGGATTTACAACTATCACTTGCACTTATCAAAACATCACATAGATGCCTTGATATCCTCTCCCTTACATCACCTAGACATCTATTTATATATTACAAAATGGGGCCTAAACATGGCTAAACCCACAGGACAACATCCCATACCCATTACATAAGCCCAAACCCCAAAATCCCTAAAAAGGGGCTGATATCCCACGATATCCACTTCGAATTGTGCTCCTCCTTCGACAGCCTGTCGAAGTCCCAAAATAGGTCAAACATGACCAAGTATCCTCAAAACTTGGTCAAGGGCCAACAGGCCCCCAACACTCATCTGTGACTCATCTCGAGTCACTCTGGTCTGGGTAGCTCTGCTTCAAAAGCCTCGATCTTGGCTCAAGCTGCTTCGACCTGTTGCTACACCACAGCCTACTGCTTATTGAGCTCTTGGATAACTGCTTCATTGACAGGTCCCTCTAAATGTTGTTCATCTACAATGATGACTTGTTCCAGTTCTTCTCCTCGACCTTGAATCTCCGCGAACAGTTGGCAAGATTCATCCTATATTGGTTGGAGCCTCTGAGTTACTTCCATGAATTTTCTCTGAATGGTGTGGACCTGCTGTTGAGCAGTTCGTTATTCTTGGGATCGCTTCATCCTCTCAACTACTGACAGGGGATTCAACTACGCCTATACTATTTCTTCTTGCTTCTTTTCCTCCTAGAGCTGTGATTCTAGTGCCTTCAATTTAGGATCCTCAGTGAGTCGCTCATAAGTCTTGGGACTATGATCACTTAGTTGTTTACATTCCATGGAGAGGGCATTGATTATCTCAACTGCGTTGTGAGAAGTTTCTTCTCTTTGATATTTGTTATGCCAGTGCACAATCTGTAGCCTTCCCTGGGTAGAAGTCCTATGGGTCGGGTCCCTGCATGGTCAATCCGGTGATCCTATGGATTAACATTGGATCAACTATGATTCGTCAGTCTAGCCATAGATAGCTGCCATGGAAGCACAAAAATAAGAGCTTAATGCATGCGTTAACCTCCTAGTGCCTTATGAAGTGTAGTATCTTCATTACATTCAAGAGGATGGACTGCGTGAGGTCCATAGTCCATGGATGGGGGATTATTTTTGAGCTCTTCCCCTTCGTCCTGGTCAGATACTTGTAAGGGGAGAGCATGTTGTATTTCTTGCGGTCCCCTAGGTTGAAGTGGTTGAACTTCAACATCACGATAATCCTACTACGTTCTCACTATAGGTATTCCCTTCGGGAGGTATGCAGTAACCATGGTGGAATCAAATTCCCTCGGTACACTGTCATGACTCACCGTGCCAGCCAAGGGTGGGATGTAGTCAGGCATGATTGTTGGGATAAACTTCGCATTTTCTAAGTCATCTCGGTGCTTGGTTCTCTTTTTACTACCGGTTGGGATGTTTCAGATCCACGAGCAGTTGACAGAGAGGCTTTCACTCTTCTCGTTGATGATGCTTGAATACCTGCGGACATCACCTTCTCATCCATAAGGTCGATTAGAACTTATTCAATGATTTTCTCTGGGGCACTAAGTTCGTTAGACATGAACACGTAGATCAAATAACTCGAGTGGATGAATGAGTGCGCAAAGTAATGGAACAGGTGTCGATCTCAATACACACAATGCAGTAGCAATGAGTTGGCTAGAATACAATTTGAAAAAAGTGTTTTCGGTGCAACAGTCGATGCAATAAATAGACAACGGTGTAACAGATCTCTCCAACGAACGAGAGGCCTTCATCAATGCGGTTCTATCTATTGTGGCGCAGTCCCAATGCTCTGATGGCGATATTTTTGTCATAATTGTTGTTCTAACCATTCAAAAGTGTCCGGCTAATGGTCATAATGCATTCAATGGCTATATTTCTTCACCATGGTGAAGTGCCAGGTTGCATTGTTCTGATATCTTGGTGAAGTTCTAGTTTTGCAAAACTTCCTTATGCGAAGTTCCCTCTAGAACCTTCTGTAACTTTTCTGTCTTTTCTCTCTTCTTAATGAGCTTTCTAGCCTTCTTACCTGTGATCTTTGTCTCGGTATTCCTCTTTCCATTCTGATTCTTATATTATTTTGGCATAGTAACTTCGCGTTGTTGAGATTCTTTCGTAGGGTTAGAGAGTAATACTTCTTCTCAATCTAGGGTAGGTGTTCTACTCGTCTGTGATTCTTCTTGTGTTCTTTCAACTTCGACATCCAAGTTTATGGTTCTAAGTAGCTTCAATTTGTTCTCTTGTTCTTCAATCAAGTGTGCTATCCTCCTAGTCATGAAATCATTTAATTATTGCTTCTTCTGCTCTAAGACTTCTTCTTCTTTCCTTTTGGCCCGATCCTTTTCAATCCAAGGTTTTCCTAGTAATATAGAAAATGATGCACTGTTCTCGATAAATTTAACAACCTCAAATTCTTCCTCTGTCGAAGTTCCATGAGAACTCATAGATTTCTGGGTAAGTCTTCCACATAGGGTTATCAGTTTTCCTCTAAATAATCTTATTCTTCCTAATGAAGGAACCATAGTAGGATTTCCTGAAATTTCTCAAGTTCTTTCTGTCATGATATTCACCTGTGTTTCTTCATCCATAACACAGTCAATGTCAAAGTCTCCTATTCTTGTTTCTATGCTCTATTTTTCTTTGAAAATATCTGATAAGTTGATATCTCTTTGATCACTCAGGGTTTCTTTTATTTGCAGTAATACAATCTTTGATTCTTTCTGGGGTTCTTCCATGGTCTCAGTTTCTTGATCTTCCTCGGGGTTTTCTTGTCTCATATTCATTCTTTCAACCTTAGAAATCATTTTAGGGAAATCTAGAACTTCAAGATCCACGGCTATTAGGTGATTTTATATGGTTGTTAGGCGATACATGCAGAAGGTAAAAGGTTGATAGGGGTATAATCTAACTAATGAAAGCAGCTATATAAGACTAATCTACTCAAGCAAACCTATCTATTGAGAAAACCCTACTAAGCAACTTGAAACTAGGTAACCTAATTACTTTTGGGCCAAGGACTGATGCATGACTCTAGGAAAAGCAAGTAAACCCCACTTTAAAGCAAACTAGTTCATGACAATAATAAAAAATGAACTACTAAGCATACTAAGAAAATGATGAAAGAAAACTACTTTTAACTTGCCAACCTACATTCAATGAGCAATTATCCTATGAAAGAAAATAGAAAAGAAAGTAAGAAAAAACACCTATCTAACCTATTAAAGCAAACAGACAAGTAAGCAAAGACACTTATCTAACCTACTGAAGAAAAAGACAAGTAAGTAAAAACAACTATCTATCCTACTAAAGAAAATGAACAACTAAGAAAAGACTTCTCATTGAACAACTAGCTAGCCTAAGAGGCAAGTGGACTAAATGCTTGATGCAAAACTATTTCTAATGCATGAGATGAAGTTCATCTTATTGAAAGCAATGAGGACTACCAACTAAATGCCTAATTTGCAATAAACAAAAATTCTCTTAAATTTACCGAAGCAAAAGACTAACTACCCTAGAACAACAATAAAACTTTATTCTAACTTATGAAAGCGAGAAACTATCTTTAATCTATGAAACACTCAAATGTAATGTTGGTGGTTGTGTGAATGCCTTCGGTGGTGACAGATGATATCTCAATGACATTTGACAACAAAGAAAAATTCCAACGGTATAAACTCAACACTAATCTCAATGGAAAAATGGAAGGTATGTATTAAACAATCTAACGAGAATTTAGCCATGATAAGAACAATGTTTAAATACCCTGCATTATGTATTAACCATTAGCATCATAACAAGATCATCATTATATAACTAACAAATCTAATTGTACTTTAATCTATGGAAGGAAAGTGCATAAAGGAAAACTATGCTATGTCTATTCTAATCATTCAAGCCATGATGAATTAAAAAAAACATAAATTAAACTATGATATCAAGAAGTAAATTGACAATTATATTAACCAATAATGAAGCAAATGAAAGCTAGAAGTGAGTAAACTATAACTAAGAACGGAATATTAAATCTATTCTTCCATCAACATCCCTATCAAATGAAACCCAAATTAAACTTTGTTTTATCTAATTAAAAATCTGTCCCAAACTTTAATGATAAACTCATAAATTAAGCATAATCTAACATCGATCTGTATGCGGGGTTAGTATAGTGAAAGAGAGACTTTCAAGCCTTTTCTAAGATACAAAATCAACACATGCTAATGCATATCATCATCTAACCTGCAAAAGAGAAGCAAAATAGTAAGCTACAACAAACTAATTAATAAAAGAGAAATATGCATGTACGGGAAATAAGAAAGAGTGGTTAGATTAAGAAATTGCATAAACAACATAAATACAATCACTAGACTACTGGTGGGCCCTGCAGCAATTCGTGGCTACCTTCTAAAATCACACCACAAGCTTATCAAAGTGAATTCATGATCAAAACATGAAAACGCATTTCTGGCACAATTATGGTAATGTCAAAATGTCAAAACAGAGTAAAACGGGTTTATGGCAACTCTGATGCTTGTATTACTTGGTTAACAATCTAATGGTCATTCTATCTATATTTATAGGCCTACAAACCAGGTGTTCGACCACAAGAGGGTCGAACCACCTCTAAATTTGGCAAATTACATTAAATGAGGGCATAACTAACAAAACAGAGCCAACCAATAATCACCCTCTTTGGACAACTGAAATCAACTTTTCTTGATCTTAGTAGCTGGAGGGGGCAATGACAAACAAAACCCATGTGCCTGATTGGTCCATCACTAGCCGCCAATACCATAACTGCCAACTCACCTTGCATTTTTATGCAATATGGGGTGTTGGAATGAGTGTCAGATCGGGTACTAGAACAAGTGCCAGAACAAGTACCAGATCAAGTGTCGGACCAGGAAACATGGTGTGTTTTGACCTGTAATAGAAAAAAAACATGAATTAATTCTTGGAAACTATAAAATATGACAAATTAAACTTTATTGAATCACAAAACATGAATTATATGTACCTCATGTCGATTATACCATTTTATCATCAAATTCTTCAAAAAGATCCTTCAAAAGACGAGAAACACATATATACATATGGAAAAAAGTGTATAATAATGTCATGAAAATGATCATATCTCGGGCACAACATTACCCCCACACCTACGACTTTGCAGGTCCCACTACAAACAAAAAGAAGTTATCCCTCAGAACTAGGCTTGCTGAGGAGGATCAGCTTTGTAAGCCTCTCCTTCTTACTGTGTAGACTTAGCCTTGTGCCATAGGCTCTAATGCCTCCTTCCTTCTCCTATTTGTGTCATTATTGTAAATCCTTCAATCCTATCCCAAGTTGTTCTTAAGGGGGGATGTTAGGATATTTAGACACTTAGGAGTTAGTTAAGATCTACTTGGTCTAATATGTC
>ML791058.1:255256-276535 GCA_009831015.1 Picea engelmannii
GGGTCATTTGCCGATGATCGATTGTGAGAAACTCTATTGTAAAATCTCTCTGTAATCTTTTTCTTTGCATTAATAAACTGCTCCAAGTGGCCACGTTGGCTGGGGCCGTGGATGTTTCCCCGTAGGGGTTTTACCACGTGAAACATCGGTGTGTTGATCTTTGATCTGGTTATGTGAGTGGTTACTGAAGGTGTTCGTCCTCTGTTGGAATACCTGTGTTGTCGAACATGTGCCTCTTGTGTTGCTTCAATTGTGCTATGAGGCTGCGGTTATTTTTAGTCATTTCATAAACCAACCATTGAAGGGAGTTGACCTTTTCCTGAAGGACTGCATTGTCATGATGGAGATGTACATCTATTGTCTTCCTCTCTTCCAATTGTTGGAGAAGTTGATGGTTCTCTTTTTGTAGCTACTCTATGGTTGGGACAAAATCGACGATTATTGAGGAAGGTTTAGATGCTTTGAGGGATGTGGACAATTCATCAGTTTTAGGATCTAGAATGGGCATAAATGAAGTAGGAGTGATGGGAGATTGGAAAGGTGAGGTAGGTTCTGACTTTGTTTTCCTTAGTGGCTCTAATCCATCCACAAAGGCTTCTCTAGGTTTCTTATGAGGGCTTTCAAGGTCGGAGGACACTTGGATGAGATTCAAAGTAGGTGGAGGTTTTTCATAAGGCTTGGTTCTTGTGCTCTGGGTACTCTTCCGAAAGGGTCCCTTACAAAACCAGTTGGGCCCCCTCTTGTTTGTGGGAATGATGGGAAATTCTTGCTGCATAACCTCTTGGAGTTTCTTAGGTGTAGGACCAAGAGAAGGTGAAGGCATTGGGGGGTCAATAATAGGCTTCTTTTGGTGTTTTTTCTTGGTCTTTTTCCCCGACGAAGAAGTAGGAATATCAACAAACTTTTGGTATTGTTCCGGCAAAGAGAGGGTTTGTGGAATAGATTTTGGAGTTCTCAGAGAGTGAGGCTTGGATGGGGAGGTATTCTTTAGGGTAAGTGGTTTTCTGTTGGTCTTAACTGTCAAGTGGACATTTGCAAATTGGTAGATAAAGGCATCCCAACTTTTCCCCTGCTTCTCTAGTTCGATAAGAATGAGGATTTTGATCAAACCATGGTGGAAGATACTATTATGGGGGTTAGTCACATTCTTCCTCACTTGAGAGGACATCTTCTCCAAGATTTTGAGAAAATAAAAGGGAAAGTTCAAGGGTTTGTTGAATAGAAAATGAGCCAATAATCTAAAATGACAAGCTTTGAAGGTGGAGTATCTACCTTCACATGTAATTAACCTTGTGATGACAATGAGGGTGTTAACTAATTATGGATTTACCCACTCCTTATCATACCCTTTCGCTCCTGAAATGCTCTCGAATTTGGGCTTGAACATCCTGTTGTAACTTGAGCGCGACAATTGATGATTTTTAAACCACCTATCTCATGTTCTTGGGAGCTTTGTTGCAGCAGCAATTGACTCTTCTGTGACTGCAAAGTCGAGAGACTCTACATGTGCTATCTTTCCATCAAAACCAACTGCAAATTGCATAGAAAAATTGTCATCATGGCCTTGCAAACTAGACAGAAATGGCCCCCAGCCAACATGCAAAAACACTTCCCTACACTATGTGAATTCTAGAATGGAAAACAAGTTTGCATAGGAGGAGGGTTCGTAACGGTTGGGAATTGTGACAGAGTTTGAATTCACCAAGAAAGGGCGAAATCGAGCCACACAGGAACACAATTTGGGCATGGTCTGATTGCAATTGGAACAGAGGCGAATTGTACCAAGAAAGGGTGCGAGCAGGCCAAAACATGGCACAAGTTTAACACAGTTTGAGTGTGATTTGAAATAGAGGCAAATTGGCAGATTGTTGGGCATGATTCCTTAACACAAGTCAAAGAAAATGGCAAGGGAAAATGAAACAATAGAGTTCCCAGCCCAATTTTGGATGCTCTTATGGTGGAGTACATTGCCCACATGTGCGCACGAGCTGCCATGTGTGGGAGATTCAAATTTGAACAATTATATCAATGTCCAAGTCTTTTGACTTGGACATTTGATCATAACCATAAGAAGGATATTTTGATCAATGCCTGTAACAAATTTAATTGAATATAATTAAATTATGGTTACCTGGAATCTAGGATAGTTATGTAATTCAATGGCACTTCGAACAACACTTCAAACGACACTTCATCTGGTACCTCATCTGGTACTTCATACAGTATTCTTCTGTTAAGTGTATTTTCACCTCTTATAATGGATGGCCTGCAATTTTGAAGTGTTGTTGAAAACCATAGTGGTTAATGAGCAAAGGCAGAGTGCTCCATGCTCACTCATTCTTCTTGCATATGATATATAATGTCAAAACCTATAGTGAACGGGTTATAGAAAGCATACAAATGTATTGTCAAACCTACAGTATGCATCTTGTAATGAAACAGTAAACAATAAAAAGTGGTCTAACCAATAAAGAGTGGTCTATCAAGCATGAGTTTAGTAATTTTTATAGCACACGAGAGTTAAGCATTTCAAAAATAATATGACTATCGATGTAATAGCCTGTATCATGATGATAATACAAAAATTCTTGCAAATACATATCTCTCTAGGCAATGATCATTTGTCAACTCATGAACCCCTCCCCCACACCTAAGTATTATGACACCTCACAATAAAAAATTATAGGAAACTAGTCAGTATCCCCCAATAACCAAAGATTTATAGTATGTAAAGTGTAAAGATGAAATTTCACAGATTGGTCTAATGAGATAGTTAGGAGATGGCCCCACCTATAGGATAAGATATCCTATATATATATATATATATATATATATAAGAAGAGGTAGGCAAGAGAGATTCAAGATATTCTTAGAGTTATTTCCTAATCGCAAGTTGATGGATTTCATTAACCTTAGCTTAAACACACATACTTCATGTCAGCATTGTTTGCAAGTAATTTCGTACATCAAGACAAGTTTAGATTTATTATTTATTTTTTTCAGATCACCATCCTCACTAGGTAGAATTCCCCACTGCCAGCAAGCCTGTTCAGTACTCCGGCAGGTTTACCTTGTCATACCACAGGCCAGTACTCGCTGCTAGCAGACTTGTTCAGTATCTCGATGGGTTATCCTCTTAAACCATCAGAGAATGATCCTCCATTTTTTAAGATTTTTTAATATAAGATTTCTTATGCAAGAAGATGGGGGGACAGCTCTGAAAACAACTTTTCTTTCCTTTTTTATTTTCATTTGGGATGGTATTTATGTTAGAGGATGACTTTCCATTATATTGTTTAATGGTTTTCCTGATGTAAGGGGTACTTACGCGGACATGGCCTGTCTAAAGATATGATATAATCAAGCTATTTAGTGTGTATTGGATGGTACCATTAAGAAAGAACAGAAAGGTATCTATAGGCTCAAATTACTTTCTTCCTTTGTAGTTATTGTGATGTTTCCATGGCTAACTACTAATTATACCTCCTTGTTATTCTTTGATAGACACTTGACTCACTTACTCAGGTTTCTTGAAAAAACTGTAGGAGAGACCTCTAGGTTTGATAGTTATGGTATCACTTCCTTATATAGTGGTGAAGAGTTCAAAGAGAAACTGCTTTAGAATGCCTTATAAATGATAATTTTGCAAAAACATGGCTAATTACAGTAAGTCACTATTCATTTGATGCTTTAGCAGACACAAAATTCAAGTACAACAATGTTTTGATGAAAGATCCTTGAAACTGTGTACTCCTGGTGAAATAAATACTTACAGAAACCTCTAGAATTGACTTATTAACAAAATTCAAAAAATATTTACATATGTACATTAGGAAATTCAGAAAATATTTCAAAAATAAGGGGGGACTTCCCCATTTACTAAGGCCAATGCCTTGTCAATTGACATGACCTGTAGAAAATCTTGTCTAGAAATGGGCTTATGATAAAATTTAAGTCGGTGTCCATTTACCACAAAGGAGACTTGTCCATCATCAATTGTTTTAATTTTACAACTCCATTGTCATATACAGTGTCTACCTCGTAAGGGCACAACCAACGAGTGGTAATTTTTCCTTTGAAGGTTTTGAATCAGGAATCAAACAACAAATCCCAATCACCAAGCTGGAAGTGCTTCTTCTTAATAAACTTGTCATGCCACTTGCTCCTCTGGTTTTGGACTAGTATCATCCATTGGATGGAATCTTGCTTGATTTCATCCAACTCATTCAACTGTAGGACTCATTGCTTCTGAGCCTCGTCTAGGTTCAATCCTAATTCTGCAGCAATACGGAAGGTCCTTACTTGGAATTTTATAGGTAAAAGTACTTGTTTCCCATACACTAGCTCATAAGGGGTATGCCCAGTGGTATTTCTCCAGGTGGTTTGGTATGCCCACAAAGACTCTGGGAGCCTATCAACCCAATCCTGATGATGTAACTGAACAATCTTGGTTAATATGGCTTCTAGAAATTTGTTTGTGGATTCTACCTAGCCATTGGCTTGCGGGTGGTATGGATAAGATTTACAATGTTTAATCCCATATTTCTCTGTTAACTCTTTCATCATCTTGGAAGTGAAATGAGTGCGTTGGTCAGTAACAATTTCATGAGTGACACCAAAGTGGGTAAAGATGTCTTCATAGATGAATTCGACAACAGACTTCTCTGTGGCCCTAAATAGGGATTTTGCCTCTACCCATTTGGTGACATAGTCTGTACAAACCAAATATAGTTTTTCCTATGAGACATGGGTGAAATTGGTTCTACAAAGTTGAGGGCCCATTTTTCGAAGGGTTCTATCATAACTTGGGCCTTCAAAGGCATTTTTTCAGCTGACGCAGGTCTACCTATCCTTTGGAAACTATCACAACTTCTCACATACTTGGAAACAACTTTGAAAATGCTAGGGCAATAGTAACTTCAATGTAACACCTTATATGTTGTATGTTTTTCAAAGAAATGGCCACCACATGGTCCATCATGAAAACTTCGTAGTATTTTGGGTACCTCGTTCTCTCGGACACATCTATGAATAATCAAATCAAGACCTGTGCGAAAAATATCATGACCGACCCAAGAGTAATTATCACTCTGTGTAATAATTTTCCACTTTTCATGAGGTGACAAATGAGATGGTAACCTCCTAGTATCCAGATAGTTTGCCATATCTGCAAACCATGGGGTATTGAAAGAGAGGGAAAAAAGATGCTCATCTGAGAAACTATCATCTACAGGGGTATCATCATCCTCATTCTTTATGTGGGAAAGAAAGTCATCTACTACATTATCCTTTCCAGGTCGGTCAAGCACAGTGATATTAAATTCTTGCAACAACAAGAGCCACCTAGTCGCTCGGCCATTAGTTATAGATTTGTTCATTATGAACCTAATGCCTGAATGATCGGTGTGTACAAATAATTCATAACCTGCAATGTAATGATGAAACTTGTTAATAGCATGAACAACTGCCAAGAACTCTTTCTTAGTGACTGTGTAGTTCAACTTGGCAAGGGACAAGTTCTTGCTTACAAAATAAATGGCATAGGATTGTTGGTCCTCTTTCTGCCTTAATACCCCTCCAATTGCAGTGTCTAAGGCATCAGTGGATATATGAAATGGGAGAGTCCAATTGGGCCCTCTAAGAACTGGTGCCATAGACAACTTGTCTTTCAAGGTTTCAAAGGAAGTTTGCCATTGCTCAATCCAAACAAAATCAACATCTTTTATCAATAATCCAAACATAGGTGAAACAATCTTTGTAAAATTTTCAAAAAACCGTCGGTAATATCCGACATGTTCGAGAAATCTTCTCACCTCTTTCTAAGTCTTCGGGGGTGGAAGTCTAACAATGACCTCAATCTTTGCAGGATCGACTTTTATCCCTTCATATGAAACATGATGTCCTAGAACTACTCCTTCAGTTAACAACATTTTGCATTTTTCATGACTTAGAGATAGGTTCATTTCCTGGCATCTGATGAGGACTTTTTCTAAGTTGTCTAAGGCTTCCTGGTAAGTGTTTCCATAGACTGTGAATTCATCCATGTATACCTCCACACAATCATGAATAACATTGGCAAATATCCCTAATATTGTTCGTTGAAAAGTGGCAGGAGCATTACACAATCCGAATGGTAAGACCCTATAGGCATAGGTGACCCAAGGACAAGTAAAGATAGTCTTGTCCTAGTCCTTGGGTGATATAAGAATCTGATTGTACCCGCTGTACCCATCTAGAAAGGAAAAATACTTCTTTCCAGACAAGGTATCTAGAACTTGGTCAATGAAAGGAAGAGTAAAGTAGTCTTTTAGAGTGGCTTTGTTGAGTTCCCATAAATCAACACAAATTATCCATTTCCTAGTCACTTTCTTTGGAACAACTACAAGCGGGGATATCCACTTATTGTCGGATATGGGATAGATAAATCCAATGTTTAACAACTTTTGGATTTCCTCCTTGACTATGTCTTTGAGTGTTAGATTCATCCTTCTCTGGGGTTGCCTAACCGGTGTTACTTCCCCCTGGGTGTATATATGATGGATGCATGTGTTCGGGTGTACACCCTTCATGTCAGTGTATTCCCAGGAAAATTCTCCTGATTTTTCTTTAAGGATATCTACTAACTATTTCTGTTGGTCTGCATCTAGCCCGAAGTTTAAATGTAAAAATTTCCCAGGACTAATCTCATAGGGCATGGTATAAGACATGGTAGACTCATCTATCTCAAAAATAAAATATGTCAAAGACAAAGTGGATGGATCCAATTGTTCTTGAAATTCTTCCCCAAACATGTACTCAAATTGGGGAAAAGACTGTGGAAAATCCACACATGTGATAACATAAATGAATTGGTTTAGCACATTTTATGTTGTGTGCTCCTGAAGTGCCCATGCATGGTCACTTGGCAATATGGGTTCTTCCTAGTCCTTATTCTCATATGGACATTCAAGCCACCATATATTCTCCATAATAGGTTGAGATGGAGGGTAAATGGTGAGCTTATGGATAGAGAGACCATTCGAGATGGTCATTTCTCCCTCTCTACAACCAATAAATGCATTGGTTGTGGCTAGCCAAGGTCTTCCCAAAATAACAGGATGGCCTCTGGTAGGGTCCTTTGAATGTATGACAAGGAAATCTACTAGGTATTCCCATGAGGCTAAAGTAACCATGACATCATCTAAAATCCCTTCAGGTATAACCCTAGTCTTATCTGCTAATTCCAAAATGGTTGGGGTAGGCCGAAGAAGAGGTTGTAACTATAATTGTTCCAAGATAGTAGCGGTCATAACATTGATGCCTGCCCCTAAGTCTATAAGAGTGTTTCCGATGGGGACCTCATTAATGGTTATGGTCACTACAGGGTTTCTTGGATTCCCATACTTTGCTAGCTTTAGCTGCTCTGATATGTACTTAGATATTTCTCCTACCAAATGTACTGTAGGAGGGTCATTTTTCTTCCTACCTGGCTTCTTGATACACAATTCTTTGACTACCTTACTATAGATTGGAATGTATTTAATGTCTTGTAGCAGAGGAATCTTGACATAAATATTTTTCAATTCATTCAAAATGTCAAATTATGATCGGGTGGTAGGTTTCTTGATTACCAATCGGTTTGGATAAGGAGAGACCTTCGTAATTTGTGAAGGTTCATTTTGGGGAAGCTTGGGTTTTTGATTTTTTGGGATAATAACAACTTCCCACCTAGTGTCATTTGTGGGTTGTTTGGTGGTTTCTTCTTCTTCTTCTTCCTGGATGACTACCGAAGGTCTCTGCCTATCAAGAACTTTTCTCGATCTTAGTTGAATTTCCTGTGATGGAACAGGAGTAATAACATATGTCGAGAAAGCCTACATCTCAACATTGTTAAGAGGTTGAGGGGGCTTATTATTGGGATTCGACACTGGTTATGCCAGTAATAGTGTCGGTCTTGGGGAGCTTGCATTTTGATATTGTAGCGGTTGTTGTTGTGTAATAGGAGGTAAAGGTGGTGAAACAAATCCTGACAGAAGCTATGGAGTGTTCGACTGGAACTGAGGATAAGGATGGTTGGACATAAGGATAGGTAGAGCTTGAGGGTTTTCTATATTGTGTCCTCCTTTCCATCCTTGAATCCAAGGATGTTGGTACTAGGTAAGCTAGTTTTTCCAACCTGGTGGGTTCCACTGTTGTTGCTGATAATAGGGTGGAACTTGGGATTGTAGATTTGGGTATGTGGGCTGGTTTCTAGGTTGCCATGGCCTCATAGGTATATAATAAGACTCCCTAGGATCTCCTCTCCTATAGATGGCTAATAAATCAGGAAAGGATGGACATTTCTCAGTTGAATGGTCTTCTATGCAGAAGCCACAAACAGAAATTTTATCTAATGGGCATTCCCTTGAGGAATTCTTCCTCCTGCATCTTGGGCAATATATGCTCATTGCTGCATTCTCCTCCTCCTGTTTATTTTTTAGTTTAAGGGTGTCCAACTGGGAACCTATTATGCTTAAGATGTCTATTTTAAAGTTTTCTAGAAGGTTCCCTATCTCTGCTCTTGTGATGCGACTTGAACTAACTGGTTTTAAGATTCTATTGTAAGGGTCCCAAACATTCTTTCCTTTTTTGGCTCTACTCCTTGAATAGTTTTTACACATTTCACATATCTCAGAAAATGGTTTATGAGAAATATCACCTAATGCCATCAAGTTAAGCATCTCTAGATACTCTTCTAAAATTCCCTTAAGGAAAAGATCCCTAACTGCATCTTCTGGGAGGTCATGGTATTTTGACTTCTAGGGGATATAACCAAATCTTTCCATATAGTCTTCAAGGGTCTCGTCTTCTAACTGTTGGACTTTAAAGATGTCATTACGAGACTCTTTGGTCTTGCAGTAGTCCTGGTAATTCTTAAGGAAGATGTCTTTCGTGGACTCCCGATACCTAATACTATATTCTCCCAGCCCCATGAACTATCTTAGTGCATAGTCTTTGAGGGTGGCAGGAAAGAGTTTTAATTTCTGGGCATCTTGCACATAGTTGTAGCTTCTGCACAAGATATCAAATTCAAATAGGAAGGTGTCTGGGTCTTCACTATTTTTACCATAAAAGATAGGTAGTGCTGAGAGAGGAATATTCTTCATGTTGACATTTGGAGTGGTGTCTAAAATTGGAAACCCAAAGGTAGTTTCAGTTTGGGTTCCATTTTGTTCTTCCTCCCCATGCCTTACATTATTATGGTCCTCCTGATCACCCATATTGTCTTGGTTTTCAAAAAGAGAGTACCTAAGTGGTTTTAGCTTTGAAGAGAAAAAGGTTTCACTTTGATGAAAAGGTCTTCCTACTGATTGGATGTATAGGACTCTACTTGAGCCGGTTGAGATTATCGGTGCCAAAGTTTCTGTGTCAATTTGAGAGATAATTACATTGGTTGAACTACCAAACAAAAGATTTACCTGGTCAGGGTCTATGATATCTTCAAAATTAGGATTCCCTAGTGGTGGTGTAAATGCAAAGGTTGTATTTTTTTTTTTGTGGAAGACTCGAGTGTTTTTGCCTCCTATCCTAGTATGATTGATGCTTCAATTTATTGTTCTATAGTGCTCCCTATGTTAGTCTTTTCAGAGACTATTTATCTCTTTGGGTTGAGCTAGTTCCTCTTTTTCGATATCAGTCTGAGGATTTTATAAGCGGAGCATTCCTTCCTCCAAAGAGATTGGAAGGAACCTTGGTTGAAAGGTTTGACTTAGATTTAATGTATCAACCATGTGGATCTCTAGGTCTATTCATGAAAAAAAAAAAAAAAAGAGGAAAAACTACCATTGGGTTTGGGGGAGCCTACAATAGCATATGCACAGGTTCTTACCTCTCGTATTAAAGTTCCCCCGCCACCAATCTAATACTAAGTTCTAGGAATTATCTATTTCCTAACTACTTCTTACCTTAAGACAATTCCCCGACAATGATGCCAAAATGTTAGGTGATTTATATGTACTAAAAAATACACTAAACTACCCTCAATTAAATTGTCAACCTGGGGTAAGTAAACTTAGAGTTGTGACAAAATATATGCCGAAGGTAAAAGGTTGATAGGGGTATAATCTAACTAATGAAAGCAACTATCTAAGACTAATCTACTCAATAAAACCTATCTAATGAGAAAACCCTACTAAGCAACTTGAAACTACGTAACCTAAGTACTTTTGGGCCAAGGACTGATGGATGACTCTAGGAAAAGCAAGTAAACCCTACTTTAAAGAAAACTAGTTCATGACAATAAGAAAAATTGAACTACTAAGCATACTAATCAAATGATGAAAGCTAACTACTTTTAACTTGCCAACCTACATTCAATGAGCAACTATCCTATGAAAGGAAATAGATAAGCAAGTAAGCAAAAACACCTTTCTAACCTATTAAAGAAAACAGACAAGCAAGCAAAGACACCTATCTAACCTACTGAAAAAAAAAAGTCAAGTAAGCAAAAACAACTAACTATCCTACTAAAGCAAATCAACAAGTAAGCAAAGACTTCTCATTGAACAACTAGATAGCCTAAGAGGCAAGTGGACTAAATGCTTGATGCAAAACTATTTCTAATGCATGAGATGAAGTTCATATTATTGAAAGAAATGAGGACTACCAACTAAATGCCTAATTTGGAATAAACAATACTGCTCTTAAATTTATCGAAGCAAAAGACTAACTACCCTAAAACAACAATAAAAAATTATTCTAACTTATGAAAGAGAGAAATTTTCTTTAATCTATGAAACACTCAAATATAATGCTGGTGGTTGTGTGAATTCCTTCGGTGGTGACGGATGATATCTCAATGACATTTGACAGCAAAGGACAATTCCAACAGTATAAACTCGACACTAATCTCAATGGAAAAATGGAAGGTATGTATTAAACAATCTAACAAGAATTTAGCCATGACAAGAACAATGTTTAAATACCCTGCATTATGTATAAACCATTAGCATCATAACGAGATCATCATTATCTAACTAAGAAATCTAATTTCACTTTAATCTATGAAAGGAAATTGCGTAAAGGAAAACTATGCTATGTCTATTCTAATCATTCAAGCCATGATGAATTAAAAAAAACATAAACTAAACTATGATATCAAGAAGTAAATTGAAAATTATATTAACCAATAATGAAGCAAATGAAAGCTATCTAAAACTAAAGTGAGTAAACTATAACTAAGAACGGAATATTAAATCTATCTATCCATCAAAATCCCTATCAAATGAAACCCAAATTAAACTTTGTTTTATCTAATTAAAAATCTGTCCCAAACTTTAATGATAAACTCATAAATTAAGCATAATCTAACATCTATTTGTATGCGGGGTTAGTATAGTGAAAGAGACACTTGCAATCCTTTTCTAATCTACAAAATCAACACATGCTAACACATATCATCATCTAACCTGTAAAAGAGAAGCAAAACAGTAAGATACAACAAACTAATTAATAAAAGAGAAATATGCATGTACAGGAAATAAGAAAGAGTAGTTAGATTAAGAAATTGCATAAACAACATAAATACAATCACTAGACTGCTGGTGCCCCCCCCCATCAAGTCATGGCTACCTTCTACAAGCACACGGCGAGCTTATCTAAGCGAATTCACCATCAAAACATGAAAATGTAGTTCTGGCACAATTTTGGCAATGTGAAAATGTCAAAACAGAGTAAAACAAGTTTCTAGCAATTCTGATGTTTGTATTACTTATTAACAATCTAATGGTCATTCTATCAGTGTTTATAGGATTACAACCCAGGTGGTCGACCATAGGAGGGTTGAACCACCTCTAAATTCAGCAAATTACATTAAATGAGGCGATAACTAACAAAACGGAGGCAGCCAATAATCGCCCTCTTTGGACAACTGAAATCGACTTGTCTTGAGCTTAGTAGTTGGAGGGGGCGATGACAAACAAAACCCATGTTCCTGATTGGTCCATCACTGGCCGCCAATGCCATAAATTCCAACTCGCCTTGCATTTTTGTGCAATACGGGGTGCTGGAACGAGTGTTGGATCGGGTACTAGAACAAGTGTTGGAACAAGTGTCGGATCAAGTGTCGGACTAGGAAACATGGTGCGTTTTGCCTTGTAATAGCAAAAAAACATGAATTAATTCTTGGAAACCATAAAATATGATAAATTAAACTTGATTGAATCACAAAACACGAATTATATGTACCTCATGTCGATTATACCATTTTATCATCAAATTGTTCAAAAAGATCCTTCAAAAGACAAGAAACACATATATACATATGGAAAAAAGTGTATAATAATGTCATGAAAATGATCATATCTCGGCCCCAACAATGACTTTACAACAAAGACAACTAGGTCTTCTACCAGGGCATTCGTTATCCAGATGTCTCGGTTTTCTGCAACTATAACAAAGGGTTAATCTTATTTTTCTTTGGAATGATCCCCATCCCTTCTTGTACTACGCACTAGGATCATAGTAGCTAACCTGCAAAAAATTCTTTCTAGGATCCTACATCCATTTGTTAGTCAAAACATTCTTTCTATGCATAGGAATAACATATCTTTCACTATTTCTATTAGACCTATTCATATCGCATCTTCTTTCTTCTAGCTGTCACCTAGTCTTCAAGCTAGGATAAAATTTATCAAACATACCTAGATCCATACTTTTGAGACAAAAATTTCCACTTATATTACCTTTTCAATCAAAAAAATTTCACTGTTCTTACCTTTATCATAGCACAAAGATTCAAGATCTTACCTCTTTTCTTCAGATCAGACTTCTCTTCTTGGCACAGAGCTTCACTAGTCAAGTAGAATATTGCACACTAGGGAAACAGATCTACGCACAGAGATTTCTCTTTTCTTCAGTTCCCAACAATCACAGTTTCAGTCCATGCAATGAAACCATTTGTTGGCACAGGGGCAGACCCAGGGTTCAATGCTACAACAATGCACCAACAAAACTCTAACTACCGACCCTTTTGGCAACACTTGCGAAGCAGATGAGGTCTCACCCGAGGTAGAGGCAGGAGTGGTTGCATGACTCATATGTCTGGAACCTTAGTTGGGACAATGATATGTGATTACAATACCTTAATAGAGAACTTATTTGTTATATTTCACAATATTTACTTCACAGAGAAAATCCTAATTACAGAGCAATGTAGTATTCAACCAGATCTAACATATAGAAGCACTTAGCATAAGGAAACATATTTGATCTAACATTATTTAACATTGCTAAGCACTAAGCTATCATATCAGATTCATCTAAGCATACATCAATGCACTAAGCATTAACCACATAAATAAGAGAACAAGCACAAAGCAACCACAACACAGGATATACGTGGTTCATCGCCTGCCTGGGGCTACGTTCACCAACTCTTCTTCTCTTTTATTATATTCTGTCAATCAGCTACATGCAATGAACCTCAATATCCTACTCCATAGAGGATAGGATATCCATGCACACTTCATTGGATCCTCCTTCCCCAAGCTAATTCACAACACAAATCCTTTACACAGTTTCTTACAATCACTTGCACTTAGCTCTGCAAGTTCTCATCACAGTATGCAAAAAGAATTTACAACTATCACTTGTACTTAGCACAACATCATACAGATGCCTTGATCTCCTCTCCCTTACATCACCTATAAATCTATTTATATATTACAAAATGGGGCCTAAACATAGGTAAACCCATGGGCCGACATCCCATATCCCTTCCATAAGCCCAAACCCCAAAAATCCCTAAAAAGGGTCGAGATCCTACGATGTCCGCTTCGAATTGTGCTCCACCTTCGACAGCCTATCAAAGTCCAAAAATAGGTCAATCATTACCAAAGATCATCAAAACTTGGTCAAGGGCCAACAAAAACAAAAATGATACTCTGCAAAAATTTTAAAAATGCGTATTCAGGCTTTATACCTCTGGATCTGACTGAAATGACAGTATCTTGGGCAAAAAGAAAGATTTTTGAGTGAAATGAAAAGTGTTCCTAACTAAAACTAGTGCTTCAGATGCAATGCAATAGTCCTCTCAGCCCATAAATATACGGAAATGACAGAAAATGGATATGAGTCAACCGATACCATGTTCGACAACACAGGTATTCAAATAGAGGACGAACACCTTCAATAACCACTCAAATAACCAGATCAAATATCAACACACCGATGTTTTCACGTGGTAAAGCCCCTATGGGGAAACATCCACGACCCCAGCCAACGTGGCCACTTGGAGTAGTTTATTAATGCAAAAGAAAAAGAGTACAGAGAGATTTTACAAGAGAGTTTCTCACAATCCATAATCGGCAAATGAACCTCCATGCTCTTTAAATAAAGATCATGGACCAATTGGGTGTTAAGCCATGGATCAATGGTCGTTAATATCGAGGAGAGTATGAACTATCAGATCACTCTATGTCGGGAACATATCGTGACTATCGGATTTCCTAACTACAAATGCATACTAATTCATACTAAAGAAACACACTAAGAAACACACGTTTACCGAATGACACATTAGACCAAGTAGATCTTAACTAACTCCTAAGTGTCTAAATATCCTAACATGGTACAACTGCATGATATATATATTACGTGAACCCAACTGTAGATGGGGTACTCAGTTGGCGAAGCATCACCTCATGTGCATCAGAATTAGATACAGGCTTAGAAAATTGGCAGCAGAGGTTACACGAAGTCTCCACAAGAAGATGCGCAAGAATAGACCATGCAATAAGATGGGTAGGTACGGAGATAAGGGAACCTCCCATATTCCATGGGGTGAATGACCTAGAAGCATTCTTAACATGGTACAAAGATGAAGTGTTAGAAAATCAAAGGCTCTTATCCCTAGATATAACACTCAAGGAAACACATGCGAGATGGTGAGGTGCGCACAAAGAAACAGTGAAAGATTGATATCAATGTAAGTGGTTACTACACATTAGGTTTTGCGTGGAACAAGGAAGAAACCAGCTACAGAAATATGATGGACATGGGGCACCAACATAGCACTTGGAGAAGTGTAGATAGCTATGGAAAATGAAACCATTGGAGGAATGGCCTTACCATTCTGATCACACATTAGAGGGCATCCCAACAAACTGGTATACAAACCAAGAACTGCACAGAGGAACTACGAGCTAGATAATATTACAGCAAAACTTTACAGTCACTTTCTCATTTGAGCATGAGAACCCCAACATAGATGCAACACTTAAACAAATCAAAGGGGTGATATTCATTAAGGAACCAAAAGTTGAACTCGTGACAGAAAGCAATAACAAAACAAATAGACAGTGAAAGAGCTATTGTTATGCTACCAGGTGCAGGAAGAAGCACCAGATGAAGATGACCCGCATGATATTCAGATGGGGGAAGTTGAATGTGAGAGAGAAGTGGAAGGTCCATCTCTGGAATCAGAAGTAATTGTTGTGTCGATCAAGGTGAATAAAGTCAACATTGGGACAATTGAGAATCCCAAAATGGCCAGCATTGGAGACAATTGGGATGAGAAAACAGTGTAAAGTATAACATAGTTACTGCGTGAGTATAATGACTTGTTCCCAACAATGTTCACAGAAATGAAAGGCATAGCAATAAAGCGAGGAGATATGAAGATACCGCTCAGAGCTAAGGTAAGACTGATCAGACAACAACCATATAGACTAAACCTGATATATAAGAAAAAATTCAAAGATGAGATTGATGGGATATTGGAGGCTGGAATCATAGAACCTGTAGAAGAATCCGAATGGGTAAGCCTGATGGTAGTTCAGGAAAAGAAAGAAGGGGGGATAATAATATGTGTCGACTTGAGGAAGTTGAATGATGCGTGCCTACATGACCCGTTCCCTACCATGTTCATAGATGAAGTCTTGGAGAATGTAGGAGGAGAGGAAGCTTATTCATTCACCAACAGATTCTCAGGATTCTCAGGATACAGTCATGTCGTTTGGATTGAATAATGCAGCAACAATATTCTCTAGAGTAGTCATAGTTGCATTTAAAGAGTTTATCCACCAGTTTGTAGAGGTATATATGGAAAATTGGAAAGTCTATAGTCTGTTGAAGGACCATGTAGAGGTCTTGCGACTAATGTTAGAAAGATGCAGGAAGTGTCATATATCATTAAATATCAAGATGTGTATCTTCGAAACAACTTTTGGGATACTATTGGGCCATATAGTATGCAAGAAAGGCTTGCTAGTAGATCCTGCCAAGATTGTAGTAATTGTTAACCTGCCACCACCAAAAAAAGGTTGCCAATTGAGAGTGACATTAGGACATACAAAATACTACAGAAAATTTATAAAGGGGTATGCGCAGATCACTGCACCAATAGAGAAATTTTTAAGGAATGACACAAAGTTCTAGTGGAATGAGGAATGCCAGCACTGTCTAGATACCCTAAAATAGAAGATGGTAACCGCACCAATACTATTATTCCCAAATTGGGAAAAGACATTCCATGTACATGTAGATGCATCAGCCATAGCACTTGGAGCTATTCGGGTGCAGCCAGGAGAAGGAGAAATTGGACCATCCTATAGAATTTGCTAGTATAAAACTATCAGAATCAGAGAAGAACTACAATACCACAGAGAGGGAAGGTTTAGATATGGTCTACGTGCTTCAAAATTTCAAGCATTATCTATTGGCAAAACATTTCAAGATGTCAACTGACCATTCAACACTCAAATACCTTGTCAACAAGCCAATGTTGGGGGGGGCGAATTTGTAGGTGGTTATTGTTGTTCCAAGAATTTGACTTTGAAGTGATTGTCAAACTAGGAAAGTTGAACGCAAGACCTGATCACCTGTCAAGAATCACTAATGGGGAGGAACCTACGACTCTAGAGGATAAATTTCCAGATGCGCAATTATTTTCAGTCCAGAGATCCGATGAATACTTCGTAGAAATCATCCAATACTTGAGTATAGGGACTGCGCCACGTGATTATAACACTTCGCAAAAGAAAAACTTGGTAGTCAGAGCTGCAGATTACCAGTTGATTGTAGGACACTTATACAAAATGGGTGCAGTAGCATCTTGATAAGATGCATGCTAGAACATGAAATACCAAGGATTTTAGCAGAAGCACGTGAGAGAATAGTAGGAGGACATTGTACGGGAAAATCTACCATGAATAAGGTATTGCGTGTAGGATTATGGTGGTCAACCATTCACAGAGACTCAAAGGACTATTGTCAGAAATGTGATGTATGTCAAAGGGTTGGTAAACCAAATAGAAGGGATGAGATGCCCCTACGACCACAAGTAACCTTGCAAGTATTTGAAAAATGTGAAATAGATCTTGTGGGACCAATTAACCCACCAACAAAAAGGCCAGGATCGAGGTACATTATTACTACGATAGAATACCTGAAAATATGGGTAGAAGCAGCACCATAAAAAGACTGCAATGTAGAGACAACATCACGCTTTCGGTTTGAGCAAGTGATCACTAGATTTGGCTACCCAAGGATTTTGATGAGTGACCAAGGAACTCACTTCATCAACAACACTATTAAGGATATGACTCAGGAGTTTGAAGTTCATCATCAAAAGAGTACACCATATCATCCTCAAGAAAATGGAATAATAGAAGCCTTTAACAAAATCCTTGAAAATGCACTGACGAAGATCTGCAACGTTAATAGGGATGAATGGGACTTGAATATAGTAGCAGTATTGTGGCCATATAGGACCACATGCAAAAATTGACAGTATAGACACCATTCAGATTGGTATGTGGACAAGAAGCAGTGGTTCCATTAGAATTTTTGGTACCTGGTCTGCCCATAGAAACAATTACAAACATGACAGAACAAGGCATAGTACGGGAAAGACTAAATCAACTGATGATCATGGAGGAAGATGGGATTCTAGCAGGGTTTCACCAAGAAGTACAGAAAGCAAGGGACAAATCTTGGCATGACAGACATATCAAGAGGAAATATTTCAAGGAAGGAGACTTAGTCTTGGTGTATGACACTAAATCCCTTCATCACCCAGGAAAAATTAGAATGCATTGGTTAGGACCATACAAAGTGAAGACAGTCACAGACAGGGGAGTTGTACATTTGAAGGATTTAGGAGGAAAAAAAATTAGAGGGATGATCAATGGGAGTCAATTGAAGATGTATAGGGACACTCGACCTCCTGGCACTTGAAAAAAAAAAAAAACACAGAAGAGATACCGTGTCGGACATCAAAAGATAACAACAACATCATAGTGTGCCAAAAAAGGAGAATGAGCACGTGCACTCAGAAATGCTAGCACGACAGAGAAAAGGCTAATTGTCACTAAAAAGTGGAAACAATGGGAAAGGTAGGTACGAAAAAATAAACCACCAATGGACGATCACTATCAAACTTAAATGAAAAAAATGATTGAGGGACACTGCATTAATCATGCCAACTGGCGATGGCAAGGGAATTCAATGGAAAGTATGCGGGAAGCATAAGTTCAATTAAGACGCAAATTGGGTAATGTCTCTAAGAAGCTTCATATGATTCATATCTAAGCTAGTATGTGGGATTATGGATTTTATTAAGAAATTGAGAAAACAAGAGAGAAATAGAGTATACAGAGCAAAGAGCGAAGTTTGTAGAGGTTGCAAAGGCCAATAAGCTCGACAAATAACATCTTTACCACCATGGCATCACCCAAACTGGGAGAATTGAGCCAGACTAGAAAACGACCCCGAGGCAACGCCGGATCACCACCACAAGCACAGGGAAGCGAACAACAACCACCACAACCTCCAAAAGTCGTCAATGTGGCTGAAATCTCATCACCTGATATGACAATAGGAAGCCCCACACCTATCATGGAGGAAACCCAATAGACAACACCAATGGGCATGGACATTGATGTTCCAGAAGGGGGACAGGGCCAACAGGAAGAGGATGCAGGCAATCATTCGCACCCTGAAAACCTTGAAGAATCCCCAAGAGGTAATGGGATGGTCTCAAACGGGACATAAACTATGACGCCATAAAGGTCACACACAACCACATTGGAACAACCAAAGGAGGGCACAGTGGAAGATGTCACCGACTAAGTAGATGAGTATGCAAAAGAGCGATCAGTGGAGGATGGAACCTCGATTCAGCCACCACAACAGAAGGTAAAACAACCAATACCAAGGTCACCGTGTAGGCAGGCCACCACAACCATAGTCTTGTTGTGCATTCCAGAAGGGGTAGGTATCATAGGTAACATGTTAGGTCATGTGGAGAATTGAGGTACTCAGACCATGATGTGATTGACACGGACATGTTCCTAGAGTTTGCCAAGAAAATTTACCTATAGACTGTGGGTATAGGACTCTTTGGCAAACCAATTAACCAACCAAGCCAGTGGGCATCTAGACTAGCCAAAACCGGGATTTTAGGTCTGTTGGACATCCCACACTTTGGGAGGGGCCAATACAAAAACAAATACCTCAAGCAGCTGATGGCAGTCACCCATGGAGGATACCTGTGGTTGGAACAGATTGTGTCAATAGACGTAGATCTCATTTCACACATCACAGGGTTTCCATCATAGGAGGAGACAACTGCATAGTTCCTTGATGACAAAACGAAGGAGAAGGCATTGTCCGAGGAAATGAAGAAGAAGTATGGTACATAAAAGGGGTCGCACAGAATCATAATCAAGCATATTAGTGACGCAGCGACAAGGATGGCCACAAAAATCATGCTGTGCAAATTACTCAAGAAATGGCACAGTTGCATCTTAGTGTCCGGAGGGCACCACACTCACCTAGGCGTCATATTTGTTGAATCTGTTCCTGGAAGACTGCAAGGATGCACAGGACTTGGGGACATAATTTCACTATTCATGGCTACTTGTCCTGATTGCCTTGATCGGATGGAAGGAGCCTAGGTATTCTTTCTTTCTCACAAGACCTAATCCTTTCCATGCAACATGATACCTATCATTGGGGTGCACTTCAGATCCCAACTATAGAAAGGCAAATTCAACCATATTTGAAGGATATTATAGTGACCTACAGGAGAGCATCGCCAACACTTGGTGAGTTACACCAAAAATGATCGCCAAGTATAAGGGCATAACTAAATTCAAAGAGACTAGGCATGCAATGTGGATCCAAGCAAGGAAGTATCACAGAAATCAATGGCTACAACTACGCTACTGCATCAAGGAGGAGGAAATAGAGATGGCCATCAAGGATTGGAATGATGACTGGAGTATTCTAGTCTTGAATCAAGAAATTCCTACAGATACGGAGGAGGAGGTAGGGCATGAACAAATACTTGCATAAGATATAACAGTTCCCAAGAATCCAAGAACATGTCATAGCAACGCAGAACAAAAAAAAGCGAGGGTGTCCAAGAAAGGCACCCAGGCGAGGAAGAAGAACAACAACCAAGTGTCATAGTGTTAGCGATATTTCTCGCTAGGGGAATCAGAGATCAAATGAATGGGTTAGAACCCACCCGTCCAAAGTTTTGGGCGATAATGCACCCGTGGTAAACAGTGAGCAAGATCGGATGGTCTGGATCAGCGCGCCCGGATCAACGACGCACAGCAAATTCCGGACCCCCCTTGCCTTCTGACCTTTAAGCAAAGGGGGGGGGTCTGGAATCGGGGGCGCACCTCTCCGACGACCCAGATGAGCGTGCCCGGATCAACGGCGATAAAGGTCATTCCAGACCCCCCCCGCCTTTCTCCCTTTAAGCTTAGGGGGGGGGTCCAGAATTGTTGATGCAGCTCCCAGCGGCCACGATCGCAGCGCCCGGATCAACAGCGCTCGTGCGGCCACGCTCTTCTCAGCTGCCCCGTGTTTAGCCATGGTGAACCCTCCTCTCGTCACTTCACTCACCCTCTACCCGCTATCCCTTGTTGCCATGTGTCGCTTGTCCATTCCTCCTCCCTGACCCGCGTGGCCTCCCCTTCTGTCCATCACCCACCCATCGCCTGCCACGCATCCCCTTCTTTCCACATCAGCTTCCCGCCTAGGGGTAGTTCCATCCTGGACGCCCTTCTACATGGCCTATCCTCTGTCACCCCTCTCTGCTACTATTCTCGCTCCCACCATACCCCATGTCCGTCCCTCAGGCTTGTCAATCGTTCCAGATGGAAGCTTGAGAAGTCTTCCCCTTCCCGAGACGCTGAGTTGGCCTAACCGTCTCCAATCCCAAGAAGCAGTTATTGAAGCAGTTGGCGGTGGTTAGACATCGTCTCCGCCATAATGGGGACGTCCTGTAACGAATTGAAAGCACGT
>ML791058.1:284573-314470 GCA_009831015.1 Picea engelmannii
CGCTGTTGTTATTTTGAGTATATGTAGGCATTTTCGCCATTTTTGTATGGATCGATGGTAGAGCTAAGCTCCCGACTGTATAGTTTCAGCGACATTCTGGTTTCCTTGTAATGCCTCTGTGTTTGAGACTTCTTGGTTTATAAAAAACAGTCCTACTTCCTTTCCATCTTCATTTCATCTTGTGCCTGAGGATTCACAGTAGTGCAACTGGTTGCAATAAAGGATTTGTTGTAGCGTTGTCGTGCCCTCTGGTTTTATGTGTTTGAATGTAAAAGGATTTTGCGTTTAAGCTCATTTCTTCTTTAATCTGTAATAAACCTGATGTTTATTGTGGACCATTGCTCTTTCTTGCATAAGTCTTCCATCTACTCACCCTTTTATTACACCTCACTGTTTGGAGTTTATCAAGACCTCACTCGGTCATGCATGCCTGGTCTGGTTTCTGAGTTGATGCGCTGCCGTTCGGAGTCTTCCCCCATTTGATCACCCTTTAAAACAAATCGTGACATTAAACCTGATGGGCTTCGGGCTCTGCTCCTGCTAGCAATCCGGGAGTGACTTCCGAAAGCCAACACATAGGTAAAGGAGAAATAGACTGAGACAACATAGGGAACCACATCAAGTGCTACTTAGAAGGAGCAAGGCCAAACCAAGAGGCTAGTCATTCAAATAGGGGTGTGCACAAGAAAGATAAGGCACATAGAACACCACCATAATATAGGATCACATAGGACGATGTGGACCTTGTGGCTCAAATGGTCCAGGATAGCACAACGAAGGATTTTGATGATGCTCAATGCCAAAGGGACAAAATTCAGGAGGATCTGGAAGACATGAGGCAACTCCTCTAGCAACTCAAATAAACACAAGGGACCGGTCAAGGCATAGAAACAGTTCCGTCAACATCACATGCAGGAGCTGAGGTTGGATTGAGTGAGCAAGACGGGATCCAAATGACAGCATAGCCAAGCTCGACATTTCATATCACACCCAACATGTTGCTCATGGATGAAATTGTGGGGCAGACACCCTTGAAGGATTTGGCCCAAAATATAGTTGGTAATGATAAGGATACCAACCAAGTCCTTGTACAAACTACAATTTAGTGTCACGCAAGAGGTACAGTCGTGCACGTGAAAATACGCAGTAGAATTGCAGCAGACAAAGGACAATCGAGATAGGTTGGAATTGGTACTCAAGTAGGACAAGATCGAAACCAAAGATGAGAAAGACCATGTAGATAGGCTAGAACAAGGATTGGTGGTAGCATATGAGAAAATTCCAAAGAGAGCGTAGGAAGCAAAGATCACAAAAATGGAGAATATTGATCAGATTATGCATACAATAGATCAATACAGATAGGATATTGAGAACCTCTGGGAACAACTCGTACCTACCACTCTACCAGAGGTGAAGGAGACGAGGAAACAGGAAGCAACAATGCAGATAAACAAGATGGATAAAAAATTCCACACGGCGGCTAACTTGTTTGATAAGGAAACACAACTATGGATGAAGTTGGAGGAGGATCAACAGGTCCAACAGTGGGAATAGGAAGAATAAAGGATAAGCAAAGCTATCCAAGACCTCAAGCAGAGTTAGAATACAATTCCAATCATGGAGTGTGTCAAAGGATCACAGGATATAAAGAAACTACAGGAAAAACTCATACCCATGCAAACAAAGAAGAAGCAGTGCCAAGCTCAAATGGAACTGCTCCAGGAGCGGGTAGCAGAGGTCATTGAAAAGGCATAAGACACAAAGAAGAACATGGCACAAACTCAGGCAGAGTGTGGGGATGATCAACAATGAGATTGCAGTGTATGTATTAGATGCACTCAAGGAGAAGACCTCGTTGGCTCAAACGTAAGCAAAGGAACTCACAAAGAAGTTTCAGGATATTGCAAGAGAGATCGAAGAAGTGCACAAGGTTTAGGTGTCTTGGGACGAGCCACATGTCAGTGTTGCGGGATTCTTGGATGCAGGCCAGATCAAGAAGAAAGGCTATTTTGGAGGAGAAGCATGCAAGTGGAAAAAGACAGTTGGAAGGAAAACAAGAACATGTAAAAGAGGCAAATGAAGTGCACATGCATGGAATACCTAACAACACTAGGTTTAGGGTTTTTGTAATGAATTGTAATGGCTAGTGAGCCAAGGATATAAATAAGTAGTACTTAGGAGAGAGAGGAGAGACACACAGAGGGTCAAAAAGAGAAAGAATTGTAAGAACTGTATGACTCATCCAGATGGTGAGCTAAGGAGGGAATGAGAGACTCAATCTTGAGGGTTAGATCGCAGGCTGAGGAGCTTGTTGTGATATAGTTAGCCTCATAGGGATCGAGGAGCCTATGGGAAATAGGGAGAACTAATATTGTAACCACGTGTGGAGTGGGATATTTCCAAACTATAATAAAATCTTGAGAGCCATATATTTTTGGACGTAGCCCAGGAGGGGGTGAACCACAGTAACATTGTGTTATGTGAGTGAATGAATGCTTCTTTGTGTCTGATTAGTTGATGAATGTTGAATGAATGAAGTAACTAAGTAGATCTGGTATTTTTCATGCATGCATATAATGAATGTTATAACTAGATGTTAGATGGAATGAATAAATTTTATGATGCACAAACACAAATATCGCTTGGTCTCAAGTTGTAAACACACGAGTATTGCGGCCACCCATAGAGCTATCTTAGGTGAGATTGTGCAGTACACTCTATGTATTCCATTTCCTTCTATTTTACCAGAGGGGTGATAGTTTTAAGGGATTTTTTTGATAAGATTATTAGTTCTGAACCAGGGTCAATTTTGATGGTCAATTAGAATAGGAATACCGTAGAAATAATCATCCAAAACAATAGGAAAGGGATAATGAAAACCAACAAATGCACTTAATCTCTAGCTTGGACTCCAAGTTAAAATTTGGTACCATGCATATTACACTATCGAACTTACAACCACTATACCATAGTCATAACTAATATAAAGTGTCATTGTTTTATAAACGAACCATGTCAGTGGTTGGAAGCAAGCCAAAGTGGAAAGAAAGGCGATTTTGGGAAAGAAGCCATGCACAAGGAAAGTGACAATTGGAAGGAAAAGTAGAACGCACGCATGCATGGAAGACCTAAGGATGTTAGGGTTATGGTTTTTGCAACACCTTGTAATGGTTGGTGAGCCATAAACGTATAAATATAGATACCTAGGTATCATAGGGTGGGTGGATATAGAGAGACGAATACGAAGAAGCGGATGCTATGTAATGTTTTGTTGTATGACCTAATTTTGTAAGCTATTGATCTAGATAGGAATAAGGAGGGTAGATCTTGAGGGTTAAATCATAGGCTGAGGAACCTGGTGCAATCTAGTCCGACTCATAATAGATCTCAACCCAACTGAGAAGAGTTGTAAAGCACGCAATGTTGTAGTTTAAGAACTACTATAATAAAGAGATAAGATCTAGATCTTTTTGGACATATCTCAGGAGGGGGTGAACCACGGTAAAACCCATGTTATGTGATTGAATGCATGTGTTTCTTTATTTTCTTCAGTAGATATTGATATGCTATATGAATGATTTGATATATTTCCTGTGTAATCTTAATGACAATGTATTGCGTTAATAAGTTATAATATAACTCTTAGTGTACATTTCTCATATTCTCCACTCAATCCTAGGATGAAAACACATGTGTATTGTAGCCACCCATTAAGACTATCTTGGGTGAGATGATGTAGTGCACTATGCACGCTACATTGCCTTCTAGTTTACTAGGAGAGCCGGTAGTTTTAGAGGCTTTGTTGGAACCCCGAACATATATGGACCCTGGGTCACTCAATACAAACTCATATAGGATATACAAATAACCAAAAAATGGTTCTGTTGTTGTTGGTAGGAACAATAGAGGATTGAGTAGATGACATATGTTGAAGATCTGTTAAAAGATACATAAGATCCACGGGAGGTGTATCAAGAGAATACTAAAGCAGAGAAGAAAGCAATGAGCCACTAGTAGGGGATGTTGAGACCGCGGAATCCCACAAAATAAGAGATCAAAAGCTGGCTAAGAAAAAAAGAGCTGGAGTTTGCATAGAAAGATAACAAAAACCTAGAGTAACACCCTGCAAATATCTTGAGAAATACATGGTTACTAATTTTCATGAAGTATTTTTCTGTGATTTTCCACATTTATTGTAGTAGTGGATACTAAGGTTGAAGGATAACCACGCAATGAACCAGATCTAACAGTTAGAGTGGACCCTAATATAGATTGAGCAGTTACAACAGGTTAACAACAAATTCACCTACGCAATATATTTTTGGCTTGACAGTATTGTGGCAGTCTTTATAACATAGTTTACAGTAGATACAGAGAAGTTGTACAATGCAGCGGAGCATGAGTTTCTATGCGGACCTCAAGGAAGGTACATTATATTGATGTATACTCCTATTAAGATACTTCTATACAACAAAGGGGTAATGACAATGGAGTCAAACAACTAAACTTCCCTACATGCATGGGGGAAGGGGGGAAGCACTGACAGAAAGAGGAGAAATGGAAGGAGGAAAGGATAAGGGAAAGAAGGAGGAACCCTTCGACCCAATCATGATGGATGACGACCAGATCAAGAGGATCACGAAGACAGCTGGAAAGATGTGTAGCGAAGTACCCTAACAATACAAGGTGAATACCAAGAAGAGATCCGTAGCCGCAAGGGAAGGCTTGGTGAGTGACGAGGAAGAGGTAGAGGATCTTCGGGCTGTGGAGCAGATTGAGGAAATCCCATGCACAACATATGAAAGGAAGATGAGAGGTCTAAGAATGGGAAGAGAAGGCAGCAATCCTATCCATATTAATGTCAGTGTGGAACCCATAAACCCATGTGCGACTAATACACAAAAGAGAACACCATCGTTTAGACAATCAAATTTTGGGAGAATAAAGACAACAAGAAGTACATCTACACAAGGAACAACAACTGGAGGAGCAAGTTCAGGAAGAAATAGTCAAGTATCTACATCACGCGGAGGTAGTAGTTCAACGTTCAGAATGGTAGGACACGATCCCACCATCAGGTTACCATAATTTAAAGGAGAAGCATCAGAGGACCCAAAAAAACATTTGTTCATCTGTCAGAAGATTTGGGAAGCAAAATAGATCACAGACGAAGATACTAAACTGGTACAACTAGAGACTACACTAAGGGGTCACGCATTGGATTGGTATATGAGTTTACAACAATCCACTAGGGACAACCAGAACAATTTCAGACATCAAGAAATTGATGATAAACGAGTTCCAGAAGCCAAGTTCAGAATATCAGTACATGAAAGAGATGATCGAAATTAGAAAAAAACCCGAAGAATCTATATGGGACATTGACTAGAGATTCAAGTGACTGAAGGGAAATTTGAAATATCTCATGACCGATATGAAACATAGGCACCTATTCATCAATTCACTGCTACCACACTTAAAATACCCATTGCAACAAAAGAAGTTTCAGACGTAGGCAAAGGATCTACAGGTAGCCCTACAACTCGAAGAAAACTAGTATTAGTAGATGGATCTAGCCATTGAAGGACTAAAGGAGGATTTGAACAACTTAACGTTCCATCTAAACTAGAATAAAAGTAACGACAAATGAGAAGTCGTTTTTTCTACTAGATGCAGGACGGAAGGGCACCACAAGAACAAATGTGCAACATTCGCGCAGTATATGGCAACAGGAATGCCCCACATTTGCAAACACAAAAACAAAGCTAGAGTCAGCATCCATACATAAATAAACATATGCTACACTATCAAAATCACAAACATATAAATGCACAAACATACCTCTCTAGTCCCAAGCCTCTCTATGAGGCAACACCATGTTTGAGTCATGCTGGAAATCCATCCCACCATATGGGAATCACAATATAATTTGTGGCATATGGATCCACACATGTGCCAAAATCTGTTGTTATAAACCTAAATTGCACCAGACATGCATGCTTGGAATCAGGCCATCTAACTTTCTATCTTTTCCAAGCCATCACTGAACAAGCTCTTCTAAAAATCATTGTTTTGAAGGTGTAGGCACCCTACACCACTACTTCCCGTGTACACACGCCTGTTGACCCACTACAACGTGTGTACACTCATAGAATATCGCGAAAAATCAAAATTGCATAGGATACTAGTTTTCAGGCCGTTACTTAACCATTTTACCACCCATAGCCAGTTACCCCAACCGTTACTATCTCTTTTGGCCTATAAAAGAAGGGGTTGGGGTCCCATTTTAGAAACAAATCACGAGAGCAAAGAAAATCTGCCCATTTTATCATTCCCCCGTTGCCCCAATTGCAAGCCCTTGCCATTTCCCTGGAGAGAACTAAAGAGGAGAAGAAGACGTGGAAGCATTTGGTGCATGGTGAAGAGGAGCCCAGGACCAAGTTCGAGGAGCAGTGTCAGTCTCATGTTGTAAGTGACTTTTGTGAGATTAATATAAAGAAGTACTTTTTCCGTCCTGCCAAATGACGTCTCAAACTTATATGATTTGTTTACATTTCTTGTTTATGATGTCTAACCCATTAATCCATATGTAGAATGCATTCTTGTAGTTTCTTGTTTGTCTTTTGGTGAATGTAGTTTAGCCTTGGGAGGAGACTTGCAGTCAGGGAACAACCAAGCACAAAGGGATCGACACTGGACATGGATTTTAAGGTAGGCCTACCAGATCCCTATTTCTTGTCTTTTATGTATGATTGTGTGGCAATTTCGGGGTAGTGATTAAAAGTAGGAGACTTTAGATGCTTAGCTTTGCCTACATTTTAGAACCCTAGTGTAGTCCATAGAGGGGTTTTCCCGCTATAGAAGAATTAGCGACCGTACTGGGGAAAGCCTCTAGGGTCTTTGGGGATATTTCTTTTTGGGTGCTTTCAATCAGTTTATTTACTGTTTTCTAAGTTTTTGTAAGCTTATGTGTCTTTAAGGGATGCTGGTCTTCCATACTAGTACTCCCTGCATGTGTTGGACTGTTGGTTTTCATTTTTTTTTTAGGAGTTATAGAGGTGTACATGGCCTGTAGTGGGCTTGCATGTGTGCATACGTGCCCTGCCTTTGGACAGCCCGCATACATATGCTGGTTGTTGAAGTGTCAGTGGCGTGCCTGTGTTAAGAAAATTTTTCTGAAGGAGAGGCAATCATCCTCTTCCCTGTCAGAATTCACACTTCTCAGGGGTTTTCTTGATCTAGTCTTGGTCTCTGTTATTGAATTATGTAGCCTAGGTTTGACTTCAACATATATTTTTCTTATCAAAAAGATTTATTGTGTTTTCTTTGATAGGTTTTTTAGACAAGTTTGTGAGTTTTCTTTGATCTACCTGTGTGGTGTTGTTAGTGACTCCCTGCGATCTGCGTTTGGGCCTGAATTCATTTCTTGGTCTTGACTTGTTGTCATTTTTCCCTTTTTTGCTTTGGAAGAAAAGAAAGAATTCATTTTCAAATTTCTTGTTTTGAAGCATAAAAACAATAAAAAAAAATCTTTCACTTTTTTGTTTGGTAAAGTAGTTTAGGCTAGTTGTTTCATTTACCATGGAAAAAGAAATTTTTCTTAAGTTCTTTACTTGAATGCTTAGGACATTAAGTATCTCGTAGTCGAGCGAAACCTTGTTCCAAGTTTTTCTTTTCAAAGATCTGAGAAAAATAGTTACAAAAAGTCTGGTTAAAGAGTTTAAATTGGAAATTCTTTATTTGTGAAGAAGAAGTAGTTTGTTTTCAGTTTCATCATATGCTCTTCTCTTTCATCTCTTAAAGAACATCACTGGTTTCACTTCCATTCCCTTTGAATTAAGAAATCCACTAAAATTAACGCTTAACTAAAATTTATTAGACTTTGTGTTTGTAGGGTCCATCAATTTAGTCTAGGCTAGAGCCTTGATTTAGGGTTGGAGAGGAAACTCTTCAAGGCTACAAAAACAAACATAAGAGTCTGAGCTAGGGAGTGCTTGAAAGTCCAGTAATCATGAAAGTTATCCGGGACCCCCCTCTAACACAGAGGCTAAACATGAGGTCGTGTATGGAAAGGCATCGGAGATAACCCCTCTGAAGTTGTACCAAGCGTAGTGGGGAATGCATATAGAGGGCTTGTCATGGGATTTCATTGATCGCATTTTCCACAAATCTTTGTGGGTCTCAAATCTATTCGAGGTCCTCATTCATCTTCCAAAACACTTGCTTTCGATACCCTTGATAGGTTTTAGGCTTGATACCCTGCTCATTGCGGTCCACCCGAATTTCGAATGTACTTGCCTGGTGACTGTTTGTGCACTGGCAACCTAGTTGCCTTTATCTTAGTGACTTACACAGGTGACTGTGGGGGTATACCATGGTACCTAGGGCAGACATCAGGCCACACTTTGCAGAGTATACCTGGAGGGTGCTTCCATTTTCAAGTTGCACTTGCGTTGGTAAGTTTCTCTAGTGTTGGTTGGTGTAACTGTTCTTCCAACTAGCTAGTGATCTTCTTGTCTTATCCCATAGCAGAATTTTCTAGCATGTGTTGTTTCTGTAAATGATAATAGAAATCCCTAGTGTGTCATTGATCTTCTCACATAGTGGAGGATCAGGAGCTCTACTAGTCGCGAAGGATTTTGGGCCTGACGTTGGTTAATCTGGAGCCACCCTCGCCACCGCTAAGGTGAAAACTTGACCAGCAAGGGTCTTTTGAGGCGACTGGGTCACAAGAAATTGTACCTGACCCATCTCCAAGAAGAGAAAATTTGATTCCAGAGGAACCAACCATTTCTAAATTTGGAGTGGAATCTCCTGGTCTGTATCACCCTCTGATCACTGATCTATCGGTGCCCATCATCGTACAGTTTCAACCTTACGAGCTTCAGGTAGTGTCACAAGAAGCGATGGAAACAAATGTTGCTACTTCTTCAGGGAATGCTCATTTTCCCTCTACGACTGTCACTACAGGGGGTGTTCCACCTCCTAACCAAACTTCGTCGGTCTGGACCACTATGGTCTCGACTGCCTCGACCTCGGGTAATGGTTTGATTCTGTCTATGGTGGCAATCACTGCTTTGTTCAACTAGAGTGCAACAGGCCCTCTGTTCTCATACGGGATGCCTGGCTTCGGTACAAGAACTGTCCTTTCCTACTCCACTCTACAGACTTTAGGTTTTGGGGTAGGGATCTCGGACACTCCTTTGCAAGGACCCATGGGGGGAACCTCAGCTCCCTCTAACACTTTCCCTTACGGAGGGGGTCATATACCTCCTTCATCCCCTTCGCTCGGTGGTGCTCCCCAGAACTCCATCGGGCCGAACACAAACTATAGTTTGTTTGGAGCAAGTAGTCAAGGACTTCCTTATTATAGCATGTTGGTTGGTTCAATGTCGTTCTCTTTGTTCAATGCATTTGGTAACAATTCTTTCTCATTAGCTGCTATCTCGACCAGTGGAAACCCCGATTATGGACAACAAAATCCTATGCAGGGTTCTATTCTTGCACAAGAGGAAAACTTTGGAATTCCTTCCTCACAAGGACCTTGGAATCTGTGGAGGGGATTAGTTCCCTCATAAGGGATGTCGACCAGGGGCAACCCCTTCCATAGTCAATGGAACCTAGGGCAAGGCTCAATACTTATGCCCATCGGATCGGCAAGGGGAAGCCCTTCCCAAAATCCTTGGAACACAATGCAAGCCCGACCTTCTACTTCCTATTTCAGGAGGCATATGATGACATCTCAATAAGTGCATAATCTGTATGTTGGTCATGGCCATGGTTTTTACCAAAACCCTATCTAGCAACATAAATTTTCCTGGCAACCTAGTGCCAGCCAAACTCTAGGCTCCTTTTTCTCTGGTTACAACCAACAACCCAAAATTTTGTTTCTGGCAACTTTGCATTTGCCAGACTTGTCAAGATTACTAAACGACCCTATCTGTCACAATCCGCATTGGCCTCCTATGCTGACCAAGTTGCCTTCGGACATTCCAAAGTTTGAAGCTAAGCCTAATGAAAATTCAGGCGATCATGTGACTACCTTCAATCTATGGTGCTCATCCAACTCAATGAGAGATGACTCCATACAGTTGTGTTTCTTTCAATGCACTCTTATCGGGAGTGATGCAAAATGGTACATTGAGATCGACCACTCGAGATAGTTTTCCTTCAGCGAATTGGCTATGGATTTCTTAAACAATTTTCAATTACTTGTGAGATACGATGTCGGCACCGAGTTGCTGGCCAATTCTGAGCAGACCAAGGCAGACGATATCTTCGATCACATCCTAGAATGGAGACACCAGATGAGTTTGATAAAAGTATCAGTCCCACCAGCATTCCTTCTTGAGTGGTTCCTTAAGTCTTTGGTACCTCAATTATCCAAAGACATCGCAACTTCAGGGGTCTTTTCAGAAGAAGACGTGATAATGAGAGCTCAACAACTGGAGCTCATTTTCTGTCAGTCTAGTTTACTTTACGAGATTTTTCCAGATGCACCATGGTCAATACTTAACAAGACCAGACATAGATCTAGACCACATGTCGATGGTATTGTGGGTTTAGCGCAAACGAATCCCACTGATCAGCTGTCAAATTAATTGCAACAATTTTCGATACAGTAGACAGTGGCCAGCTAGGCCACTAGTTTAGATGATCCCCCTACCCAGAAGTCAAATGTACACAGTGTGCAATCAATGAACCCGAAGGCCACCCAACAGCCTAACGGAAAGAAAAAACAATGAAATAAGGGTAAGGGGGATAAGAAACCCACCAATAATGTTGGCAAGGGAAACACAGAAAATAAGAAGTCGAAGTATCCCTGTAATCTTTGCAAGGAAGACCATCCAACTCACCAATGCCCTCGACTTGCGGAGGCCCAAAGTTTATTAGCACAGCAACATCCTGTCGTGTTAACAAACCTAATTCCACATGGGAAAAATTTGACTCAAGCTTCTTCAAGCACGGAAGGGGTTAGTCAAGGACCCCCTTCATCTTCGATTAATCCTTCATCTACGAATGTGTACATGATAAAAGGTAGCATTGATATAACAACTAGGACATGCGACTGCGGAATGCCAAGCACCTCTAAGAAGGTTAAATAAGTTGAAAACCCACCTCTTCCTCTCTATATTGAGAAGACGTTGGGTGAAACAATCACACGTATCCCAAAAGGTGCGTTCAATAAAGCTTCCCACAATCCAAATGCAAGGGTCACCCAGAAATACTCTGTGGTGGAGGATTTCTCAAAAACACCTTGTGCAATGTCCACTTTGGAGGTCCTCCAAAGTTGCCCTTCCCAGAGAAAGGCTCTATTAGCTGCCTTAGGAACTTCTAAGACTTGTAATCCAGGAATGATCATGCTTGATAGGACTGACTTAAAACATCATCTCCCCTACCACATGGAGTTTCAGATAGTAGTGGCTTACACCACAAAAAATTTTACCTGCAACATTTTCCACACGGTGGTTGATGAAGGTGCCTCGACATGCGTAATTTCATTGGTGTGTTGGAAGGTCATTGGCCAACCCATTTTGTCTCCATCACCTACTCTTCTTACCGTGTTTCATGGTCATTCATTTCGACCACATGGAATCATCCCCTCTTTCCCCATGTAGTTAGGGGGGAAGATTGTGTGCGTCGAGGTGGAAGTGGTCGATGCATCTCTCAACTACAATCTCTTTTTAGGAAGGAGTTGGACCTATGCTATGCAAGTAGTGGTCAGTACAGTGTTTTGGGTCTTTTTGTTTCCACACAAGGGTCAGATCGTGTCCATTCATCAACTGTCCTTCACCCATCCTGAGTCTTCCTCGAGGGCATCCATGGTCCTGATGATAGATAACCCTCAGCCTGGCATCATCAATGTAGGGTTTGGTTTGTGCCCACCTTTGATGGGTACTTTTTATTACCTACCTCCAACTAGCAATGTCAATTACATATCGATGCTCCCCAACCAGCCTAGGGCTGAAATCTTTCAAGTCTTGTCATTTTGTACGACTTACTTTAACGATCTGTGGACTCTTCCTTCCCCATCAGCCACGATGGAAGGGACAGGGCACCATGGCATGGCCATGCCTTTGTTTGCGGAAGAGGTTGCATACTCTATAGTCCAGCAAGCTTCTGTCGATCCTGATCTGACTCCTGCACAGGAGTTAGATCCAGTTCTTGAGCCTATTTGGGCTCAAGATTCCCTCACTGATACTGATTATTTAGACTTGGTCTTGCCTATAAACGAAGAAATTATCAAGGCAATGACTAGTCTGAACAGACCCTAGGATGATCTCCATTACAGATCTTATTTCCTCCCAGAGTTAAGAAGAATTGAAGCGAGTGAATTCACTTTGACTATGACTAGAGATAGGTCTTGTCCTATCAATCCTTTGGCTATGCATCTAGTTTATGCTGAAGGAAATATGGCAACCATTGCTAAAATGATACCCATAGATATCTCCAGAACCCCTGGAATCGTGGGGAATGTCTTCATCGGAGCAAACTTCTCCCCTGAGGAGATTTGAATCTACACAGTTTTATTTAAAGAATTCTGCGACGTGTTTGCCTGGTTTTACGAGGAAATGCAAGGCATAGATCTAAGAATTGTTGAACACGAAATCACGACATATCCTGAAATTAAGCTAGTCCGGCAGAAGCTTCTTCCAATTAATCCTAAGAAAGTAGCGGCTATTAAGGCTGAAATAGAGAAACTGCTCAAAGAAGGTTTTATCTACCCCATCCAATTGACTCAATGAGTGTCAAATCTCGTTCCAGTTAACAAAAAACAAGGTACGATTCGCGTATGTATGGACTTCCATGATTTGAACAAGGCCTTCCCAAAGGATAATTTCCCCACACCATTTATTGACCAAATGGTCGATGAATGCGCTGTTTGTGAGGCCTTTTCTTTCATGGATGGGTTTTCGGGATACAATCAGATACATATCAAACCCAAAGACCAACAAAAAACCACTTTCATCTGTCCGTGGGGTACATTCACTTATCGAAAGATGCCTTTTGGTCTAAAAAATGTTGGAGCTACCTTTCAGCGGACCATGTCTTTTTCTTTCCATGATATCAAACACAAAGTCGAGGCTTATCTTGATGATTTAATATCATGATCTTGTAAGAGAACTGATCATCCCACACACCTCCGACTTATTTTTGAGCGATGTCACTATTACCGAATCCACTTGAATCCAAACAAATGTAGTTTTTGTGTAACATCGGGTCATCTGCTAGGTTTCATAGTTTTGTCAACAGGGATCATGGTCGATCCTCTCAAGGTTGAGGTGATAGTTCAATTGCCTCCCCCATGCACAATCCTTCAGCTTCAGAGTTTATAGGGAAAAGCAAACTTTTACGGCGTTTCATCGCAAATTATGCCGAGATCACAAAGGTTTTCATGCATTTACTAAATAAGGATGTTCCTTTTCATTGGTATGAAGCCGCTCAGTGCTCTTTCAAAGCATTGAAACATGCCCTCGCGTCTACCCCTCCGCTTCGGCCACCCAATTATAACAAAGATTTTTTATTGTACTTGGTCGTGGAAGAGTTGACCATAGGTATGGTATTGGTTTAGAAGGATGATTTTCTTGAAGAATACATAATTTATTACCTGAGCCGAGGCTTGGCTGGACCAAAACTCAATTACTCCCACGTTGAAAAACTTGTGTTGGCAGCAATGCATGTTGTCCAACGGTTCCGTCATTACATCTTGTTCCGCAAGACCACCGTCATTGTTGTTGTGAATCCATTTCAATACATGTTGACACGATGAGTAATTGGTGGAAAAATTAGTAAATGGATAGTTATTCTTCATGAATTTGACTTAGATTTTTTTTCGGCAAAATCCAAAAAGTTGTTTGTCTTTGCAGAACTCATTTCAGAAGTTCTGGTTGAGTCAGGTAACATTGTGCCCAAAGAGTCGTCTATTAAAGGAGACATGTTTTTTATCGCGTCTTTGGACCCCTGGTATGGAGATATACTGGTCTATATCTAGACTTTGAAGTTCCCCACCTCTGCTTCTCGTGATGAGTATTTTCATATATGCCATCAAGCCAAGGACTATCTCATACTCGAGGACACTCTGTATTGTTTAGGTGTAGATTGCATCCTTTGTCGATGTTTAACTCATGAATAAGTGGAAATCATGCTTAATGATTGCCACACTGGAGCATGTGGTGGTCATTTTTATGGGTTGGCGAAATCCAAAAAGATTCTATGAGACGGTTACTTTTGGCCGACATTAATCAAAGATTGTGTTGACGCAGTCAAGAAGTGCCACCCATCTCAAATCTTCTCTCGGAAGATGAGGGCACACCCCACTCCCATGTTTCCTGTCATCAAAGTTGGTCCCTTCACCAAGTGGGGGATTGATTACACTACCTGCAACCCCCCTTTAGCGAGGGGCACCATTATATCATCGTAGCAGTAGACTACTTCATGAAGTGGGTCGAAGCTATGCCAACATTCAAAGATGATGGAGAGACTACAACTCTCTTTTTGTTTAACCAAATAATAGCAAGGTTTGACGTCCCGAGAGAGATTGTCACTGACCATGGAAGTCACTTTCAAAATAAAATGATGTCTGAGTTAACATCAAGTCTTGGGTTGAGGAAAGAACATTCATCACCCTACTACCCACAAGCAAATGGTCGGGTGGAAGCTGTGAATAAATATCTTAAGACTATTCTCCAGCAAACGATCAATTTGGCCAAGTCAAATTTGCATTTTATGTTGTATTCGATATTATGGGCCTATCGTACGTCTATTGATACTACAACCAGTTTCTCACCTTTTCAACTCGTTTATGGGCTAGAATCATTTTTTCCAATAGAGTGCCAGATCTTGTCTCTAAATTTGGTAGTACAGCTGCTGCCAGACACTTCACCACTTGAAGAGCATTTATTATATCTTGAGCAGCTCGATAAGTAGCGTCGAGATGCAACCTTGACTAACAAGGTTCACAAACAAAAATCCAAGTGTCAGTATGATCGGTCCGTTCCTCCTCAGATTTTCTCTGAAGTCAACCTTGTCCTAGTCTATGACCTTTCATTGTGAAGGAGGTAGTAAAGAAGGGCGCTTATCGTCTGGTGGAATTTGAGAGAAATGCTTTGGAAGAGCCCCGAAATGGGCTTTACCTCAAGAAGTATTACTCGTAGGTGGGTTGCCTTGGGTGACTTCTTGTAACATATGTATAGTTCTTGTACATTTCTTGGTTAGTTTTTTTCTTTTTGGTTTTATGGACGTGTCATTTTTGATGTCATATTTTTCACTATGGCAAATGTCAAGTGAATCAGAGGTGTTTGTTGGGTTTGTGGACGACGCTATCTGGCACACTCGGAGGCTTGCTTCCGTAGCTTGGGTGATTTTTTCGCCTCAGGTCTAGTTGTTATCTTCATGAGGTATTTGTTTAGGTGACACCACAAACAATGTTTCCAAATATAGCGCAATCATAGATTTGCTTCATGACACTTTGTCGCATGGTATCTCTCACCTCTGGGTCTACTTAGACACTCAGCTAGTTGTGTCCCAGTTAAATGGGTTTTTACCACGTTCACGATCCTACTCTACATCGACGGTTCCTTTGGGTACATCTCTTAGAACAAATCTTTCATTGCATTATGTATATCCATGTTCCTAGGAGATTGAATCAAATCATAGATACTCTAGCTAATCATGTATTAGATTGGCATATTTCACACATGTAAGAAAAATCACACACACGCACATGTAAGTACATTTGTAAAATAGATGTAATCCATAAAACATAAAATGATGTAGATATATATATATATATATATATATATATAATATCAGAGTACAAGGGTGGGTGCAAGCACCTCAAAAATATGTCCAGTAAGAGTCACGAGGCTTATGCCTTCAAAAATATACAAAAAGTGATCTTGGCATATAAGTAGTCTAGCCTAACTAAGGGTGGGTCTTGTTGGCCCTGCCATAGTGAACAACAACATTTTCCAAACACCGCAAGAGTTGTACCTAGGTCTGTGGCACCCCAACTGCGTGAGGTTGCATCGACGATGGGAGATCCTTGATCTTCACCATAGGTACTGTACGAGTGAGCGCGGTGAGGTTCCTCTCTACTCGTCTCAATACTCTCTCAGCCTCTCCAGCTGGAGGCCCCCCTGTTGCTGTAGCTGGTCCTACCTCTGGTCAAGGACATCGCCTAGTCCTCGAGAAGTCTGTTGGATGCATTGGTGCCACATTTGTACATGACAGATACATAAGTGTCAGATACTCTGGTATACAAAAAAAAATGATATATATAAAAATAAATAAAAATTAAATAACTTTGAAAAACAAACTTACGCATCTCTCCTCGCTCCGCTCCGGGAGGTTAAGGCATGTCAGGATCCCTAGAAAATTTGATCCCAACATAGGGGTAGTCCTCTATTGCCGGAATCTGTCATACCCACCAATGAAAAAACTTGTCATCTAAGGCCTCAATGGTCCTCCCTTCCCCCTGTTGTGGGAACAGCGCTGCCCACCTGCATAGCGTTGGGAGAAAGGCCTCGTTACCTCATACAATCTCTCAAGGAATAAGATTAGGTACCCTCTCGAAGAAAAAGGAACACAAAACGGTCCCAAACTCGAAGTTTCGATGCTCCTGTATCCGACACTCTGTTAGTTGACTCTTCATGCAATCTAGCATGGTTGTGCTCCAGTCAAAAATCCCTGCATTCAAGCACTGTACAACACAATGCATGTGCGCCCGGGAGGCCTGATGTAAAGCTACGGATCCAGTGATCCACCCAATGAGTATAACTATCACTTTGCGTGATAGGTTGTTGATATTATGTATAGTCAACTAAGAACCTACTTTCTCAATACCGGCCTCGCAATGAAGTCCAATCAACTCCTCAATGTTGTGAGGCCTAGCAGGGAATGTATGCAAGTTTACTAGGTCCCCTCTCCTCAAGAGACCAGTCAGGAAGTAAATATCTTTAGTCGTTGGAGTCAACGACTTCCCCTCGACCATGAATGCATGTGCGTCAAGATGCCAGTAATCTATCAATGCATTTAGCAACCTGGGTTGTGCCCTCATAAACAGACATTGGAAGAACTTTAGCAACCCGCATTGTGACAAAACCGTGATAGCAGCAGGGTCCTTTGAGACCAAAAAATCAATCTCCTCGTGCTCCCTTTCTCTCCAATGAACATACATCCTGCAAAATTCCCATATATGGAGAGTCAACTCTTGCAATTTTCATTGTTTTTCACTTATTTGAGGGTGTACGTGGGTTGTCTTGGGGACAGTCGCGTGTGCATGCAGGAAAATTATCTTCTGCCCATGTGTACACATGGGTTGTGCTTGGATTTCCCACGTACATGTAGGTCCAACCTCTTTAAAGGTCAGCGCCCCCCCCAAAAAACAAAAACAAATGCAAAAATGAACGATGGAAATGCAAGAGAGGCTAGTGTGTACTTACTTGGTCCAAACAAAAGTTCGTTTCATCCACTGAAGCTCCCTGAATCATCTTTTTCGGCAAAGGGGTGTTTTTGAATTTTGGTCAATTCTCAATCTATAGTAATGATAATGAACTACTAGCATTCTATTTATAGACTTTTTGGCCCCTTTTTGTCATTTTTTGGACCCTTTTGTCATTTTTTTTTCTAGCTTGAAAATCATTTACTATGGTTCTTGATTTTCTTAGGGGATGTTACGATAAGTGTTACTTTGGGTATTTGGGAATATTTTTTGAGAGTTGGGTCATTTTTAAGATCTTTTGGTAAAAATTCATTTTTCCAACTTTGTGCATGTAAGATAGGATTCCACCTCCACTTGTTGCACCTCGTTTTCTTTTTCGCTTTGCCATAGGATCGATCCCAATGAATTGCGAGACAGAATCCTCACTCCTGCTCTAGAAGTGTCGTAATTTAGTGATAGATCCTACCTTCACGTGGATGCCCTAGGTAGATCTTGGTTGCATTTTGATGTCCATGGCGTCACTAATGACTATAGGCTCGAGAGTCCTTAGTAGTTTTTCCTGATTATGAGTTTGAGCCTCATTTGCATGATCTATTATCACTTTTGACCTCACCCTTAGGACTCCCAAAAACAACAGGTCTTCTTTTAATCCCTTTTCAGACCCTTTAAACATGAAAAGATTGTCGAGCGATCTTGTTGCCCTTCACGCTTGCTAAATTGAAATTTGAAGGCACGCCTGTCCAGCAGTAGTTTACCCCTTTTTCGGTCCAAACGGTCATTTATACGAACAAAGGTATACTCTAGCAGCTTCGGTTTGCTAGAAGAGTATTCTCATGTATAATTTTAACCCTTTTTCGGGCCTGAGGGACTAAATCTACGAAAAAGGAACCTGCACGGAGTCCATAGTTAAGCTCTTTTCAGACTCCCTATATATGAAAATATTGTCGAGTGACCTTGTTTCTTCACATTCATTAAATTGGTCAAGAAGAACACCCCTTACGAAGTCCATAGTTAAGCTCTTTTGAGACTCCTTAAATATGAAAATATTTTTGAGTGACCTTGTTTCTTCACACTCGTTAAATTGGTCAAGAAGAACATCCCTTACGGAGCCCATAGTTAAGCTCTTTTCAGACTCCTTAAATATGAAAAGATTTTCGAGTGATATTTTCTTTGACACACTCGTTAAAATGGTTTTGAATAGACATATGTTCAGTGCTACTTTACCCCTTTTTTGAGCCGACTAGACTACCTTCGAAAAAGGTACCCCAGTGGAGTCTCCTTTCACGCTTTTTCAGACTCTCTAAAAATGAAAAACCATCGAGCTTACCTTCTCTGGGATCATTAAAATTACATCGAAGGGAATTATCATTGTGTCTTATTAATCGCATTTGCATTCCCACATATTTGGCCTAATGTCGGCTCCATTTTTCTCTCAACTAAACCATTTGAAGCATGCCTTATACGCAAGCCTTGTAGCACTTTGCCTCTACATCTTGACACCTTGACCCATGGAGGATTTTTCCCAGTGTCCCTTTCCTGTATATGTCCCCTTTACTCTGAGCATATGTATGTTCCTTGCATTTGGAACTAGTATGTCTGTGACACTCATCCCTCATTTGTAATGTAGCATTATTTTATTCTTTTTCAAACTTTCCAAGATTATTGAAAAAGACAAAAAAATCAAATATACCCCAAAAAGAGGAAGGGAAAAGTATTTTCTTTTTATTGGCAGCACAATGAGTCTCCCTTGGACAAAGCACATCCTTTTGTTTGTTTGTCAAGATCTAGGATTTAATGTGACCTTAGGAAGTTGTTCTCGCTACATAGAGTTGTGTCCTCCTCTGTTTGGTTATCCTTCCAAACATATGGAGAGTTTGTGTCAACTCCTACATCGTGAACTTATGTCAATGCCATGTTTCCTGAGTCTCATCATTTGCTATCTTTTCATCCAAGGGAAGTCTTACTAAACTTGAGTTGGCCCTTCTACAGTTTGTCTCTTGTCCTCATTCCTGGCCACCCCGAAAGACCAATCAATTCCTTGCTCAAGATCAATGAAGTTCTCTGCACTAATCACCAAGATCCTCTTGTCTGTTCTCGACGAGCCGTCGAAGACCTCTGGGTAGTGAAGTTGCACACTGATATTACACTCCTACCCGAGTTTTGAGGATTTTGAAGTTGTTACTTGAGCTCTGAAGACCTCATCTCCATCCATCAGGTGTTATTACCTTCTTGAAGATGGATACCATACATGTATATCTTTTGATTTTGATATGTAGATCCGTTGTGTACTACTCGCAGATACACTTTATATAGTTATATGACATGGGTCTGCAGTGTATTTGATTGGCATCCATGATTTTATTTCATCCTGAGCATGGGTATGCCCTCCTCGGTAAGACCAATTTTTATTTTTGCAGATGGCACCTCCTAGACTCTGGTCCTTGGGCTCCCTCACTTCATACATTGGTGAATATTTTCAATGTATTTTGGCCATTAGATTCTCTTATGACCTCACACATTAGGGGGAATTTGTTATAACCCTAAATTGCACCAGACATGCATACCTGGCATCAGGCCATCTAACTTGATATATTTTCCAAGCCATCACTGAACAAGATCCTCTAAAAATCACTGTTTTGAAGGTTTACGCACCCTGCACCACCATCGCCCATGTACACACACCTGCTAACCCACTACAGCCCATGCACACTAACAGAATATCATGAAAAATCAAAATTGCATAGGATACTGGTTTCTGGGTTGTTACTTAACCGTTTGACCGCCCATAGCCAGTTACCCCAACTGTTACTATCTCTTTTGGCCTATAAAATAAGGGGTTGGGGTCCCATTTCAGAAAAAAACACATGAGAGCAAAGAAACTCTTCCCATTTTATCATTCTCCCTTTGCCCCAATTGCAAGCCCTTGTCATTTCCCTAGAGAGAATTGAAGAGGAGAAGAATACGTGGAAGCAGTTGGTGCATGGTGAAGAGGAGCCTAGGACCAAGTTCGAGGAGTAGTGTCGGTCTCATGATGTAAGTGACTTTTGTTAGATTAATATAAAGAAGTACTTTTTCTGTCCTGCCAAATGACGTCTCAAACTTATATGATTTGTTGACATTTCTTGTTTATGATGTCTAACCCACTAATCCATATGTAGAATGCATGCTTGCAGTTTCTTGTTTGTCTTTTGGTGAATACAGGTCAACCTTGTGTTGGCAGCCAATTCGCATTTTTATACTGTCCTTATAAGCTGCCTACACCAGTGTTTTGCAACCCTTGATTTTCGTCTCAATATTTGCAATAAAACGACACTATTATTTCGTAACTTCGCACACTTACCTTTGTTTTCGTTTTCACGACTACAAGCCTGAAAAATTGGTTTTCGAAGTCACATTTAAATCGTCACTAGATTGCTATGATAACTCTTGTCTTTATGCTCATTGCATTTCTAATTTACTTATCATTATACAATTGGCAAGACCCCTTGATTTGTACTCATTTGGCATTCTTTGATTGATTATACAGTTTCGCTTCATGAGTGATTGAGTTTGTGATGCATTGGTGATTGGATTTATATGTTCTTTGATCGATTCACTTGGCACATTGGTTTCTTAAAAATGCATTTGTGTTGTGGCAAGACCGTTGGTAAATCATTTCATACAACACATAGTTCATACAAATTAAACCCTTGGTGTGATTTTGATTCATTGCTTTGGTTTTGAAACTATAACTTTTGCTCGCGCGAATGTTTAATCCACTTACCATTGATTTCATCGGTTGATTGAATGGCATAATTGTTAACCTATACAATAGTGGGTTGAATAGCTATTTGTGCCAGTGGTTGTACTGTAGATATGAATGTTTTGCATGTAGTGAACTAGCTCCACCACCTTCGCACGATATGTCATTAATGTCTTCCCCCTATCCCTGTTTCACCTTGGCTAGTTTAGGGTAAGCCTGTAAGCGTTCTACCCCTACATAGGCTGTGTTCAAACCCTGGCCTGTTCACATCGCTCACCGTGTGCTCCTGTCTATGGTACCAGTGGTGTGAATAGAGCCAAATGGTAGTCAAGCTCTGTTACTATTCGACGATGCCCGTAAGGATTTAGAGGACAGTGGTTGGCTCACGTTTGTACAGAAATTCGAGGGTTTTAATATTTTAGTTGCACAACAGTTTGCCCTTACCTTTGATGGTTGTAGGGCCAAAGTAGGTGACATTTAGCTTGAACTCAATTAAGAATTCATTAGCTCTGCTACAGGACTAGCAGCCACAGGCCAGCGATGGTTTAAAAACTCCAAAGTTGATGAGGTGTCGTGGCCATTACTCTTCGTATCACGAAAGGTTACATCATGTGACAAAGGTATGCCTATTTCCACACTTAAACCCACAATCTTTTGATAATGGTTAAACAATTTGTGACCTGTGAAGGTCAGTATGGATTGGTTTTTCTCTATCATCTCCAACTGTTAATGAATTTCATGGGCTATCCATTGAATATGCCATTTTACTTCCTGCGTAGTCTATACAAGATGTCAAAGAGGTTTAAATGAGAGAAGGATGATAGTAGCTTGTTCCACCATGGTTTGATTAGACTCATCGTCGTCCACCATTTAAACCTTCACGACGATAATTGGCAAGCTTTTCTATCCCGAAATGGCTTTGTTGATTCAGAGTCCGTCCAAATCGACAAGTCTGTGGTTAGTGAGACTATGGTCGGGCCACCCATGCCTTTCCATGTCCTACTTCCCCCTACCAAACCCTCGGTTTTCCCTGATATCGACCTACCCGATACCCTAACTAACCCATGCACAAAAGACAGGATTGAGGCTGTTAAGAAGCCTGTGAGCAAGAGAGTCAAGGGTAATCCTACTGTCGACAACAAGGGTAAGAAAAACACTCGATTGATATCGAGACTTGTTCGGAATAAACTTAGGCCTAAGGTCGATCAAAAGCCCATAGTTCTGAGCGAGGACTCAGATTTCGATATCGAGCGCTTCCTAGCTGGAGAGTACCCTTATTCCCATGGCTTATGCTCCGAGCAACCCTATGACTATGTATCTAATTTTCCCCCATGCCTAAAGAACAATCCTAACTACCAAGGAATCAGGCTACATAATGAAACCCCTGGTGGCTTACATAAGACCTCACCTGTGTCATTGAATCCCGAGCAATCGTCATGCATCCAATGCAATGTGTGGTTAGAGCGCTACTATACCGATGTTCCCTTGTTACAGTCGAAGATCAAATCACTGGAAGACCAAGTTACAATACTGTCGAGAGAAAGGAACAAGCTTCAAGCTAATGACAAGAAATAGAAACCACTGGTTCGATCGTCTTTAGGAATTTCGAATCGGCAACAGCCTTCGTCAATTCCAAATTATCATGACCAAGTTGTCTTCTGATTATCCAGGTATGAATTTCAATATCAATTTCATTTTATGAATTGTTAGGATTAATATAATAAATTGAGTTTTGGTTTTCAATTAGCTCTGTCCATTATTCGAAATGAATCTATCATAGTTTGATTATCAAAAACGGTTATGTTGTGGATCCTGTACCGTAGATTCATTTTACTAAAGTCAAATGTGGTTATGATTTGGTTATGCGATTTGGTCATGCCTAGTTTAGCAATTGATTGGTTTTCACTGGGTTTGATTCGTTTTGAATAATTCTGTTGGTTTGAGTTAACCAAATCAATGGGGTTTTCTTTCGCTTAGATTTTGTTTGCATCTTACCTGTACAGGAGATTTTCATGCTAAAATTAGAACACGGTTATGTTTTGATTTATTGTGGTTGGATGTCAACAGCTCTGATTTAGTTCTTATGATTTGATTTTGAAACGATCGCTTGTATGAGTTGGATTGGTATCGAAAATAGATTTGATGCTGCTCTGATTGGTTTTGATTTTCAAAAATGATTTTGTTTAGCTCAGATCGACATATTTTGTCTCTGTTGAATTCATATGAAAACTCGGCTAATAGTTCGCTTTGAAATTGATTCAAGTGATGATTTCGTTGACTGTCAATCGATTTAGTCTACCCCCAATTGGCAATAACAAACATTTGACAAATCCCACATATCATGTTATCAACCGATTAATTCAATTACATTTTACATACAAGTTTTGATTTGATTTGCAAAATAGATTGTTGTTAGCATGATCGTTTGTTTTTGTTTAATATAGTTATATCAATTTGAAAAACGATCTTCTTGATTTTGTGTGGATTCGACCATGATTTTGTTGATGGCTAAAACAACGTAAACTGTTGGTGTTGATTTCAATTGGTTCATGAAAATGATTGCATTGCTGCTGAGTTATCCAATACGATTATGTTTACCTGAAATTGTGATAACAAACTAAACATAGTACATCTATCTCTGTTATCATTCAATTGATCATAATCTTGTTTTCTCTCGATTAGTATAACAATTTTTTTATTTGAATGATTCGTTTGTTTTCAAATAGCAATTAGATAGTTGTTTAATACTTTGAATTTAATTCTTTGGGTTTCGAATTGATTTTAAAACAATTATGTGTTTCATTTAGACCAGCTATAGAATCACAAGATTCTGTAGCTAGTCTTAAGAATTAGATTTTTATCCATTTTGTCAATAAAATATCCTCTTAACTTGTCTATTTTTGTCCTCTTTCAAGTACATTCGAATTGTAGTGATCAATTGGGCATAATGTGGTGCTTTGGGAGATATCTTGGATTTGGTTTTGTCTTAGGTTGTTAGCTTGAGTCATAAACTTGGGATATTTTCCCTGATTTGTGTAAACTGTTTTGATAATTCCCACAGGAATGTTTTACCCCGTGGGAAGTCTTTAAATACTTATTATTTTTTGTAATAATGATCATCCTCACTTGTGAGAGAACCAGACTATGGATTTATGATACAAACTGAGATGAGAGTTGATGTCTTGTTACAACTTTCTCTTTCAATATATCAAACTTTTGTTTCAAGTTTTATTTGTATCAGTTTGCAGTTGATTATAGACTACTTTAGCTATCGTAATCTATTGCAGGTTGATGTGACTTGATTTATGTGTTATCCATATCTGATCTATTTCATTATTTTAAAAGTACAACAATTACTTTGTTTCAGTTAATAAATTACAGATTTATCTTCTTCATTAATTGAATCATTTTGTATAGATCTTTGCATGCATATTTATCTAACTGTGAAGATTTATAAATCATAATATTGCTGTAAATTTGTATATATTGTTTTTCCTATAATTATATTTGAAGAGCACAACTACTTCTAGTTTACGAGAAGCTTGTGGATAATCCGGTGCGGGTTTCCTCCATCCGATCAGCTAAGACAATCATTGCATACAGGACAAACCTAGAGCATTTCTTCAGGTCAGAGTGTTTTTTGTTATTCGATAGTTAGTTTGTTAGTATAATTTAAGTAGTTTAGATAAATATATTAGTTTAGATTCATAGTTAGAAGTATTATTTTATTTGCTCAGCTTAGATAGTTTTTTTGTTTTAGTTTCTTTTTCATAAAATTATAAAATCAAAAAACAATAGTCTCGCTGTCTTAGGACAGATTACAAATGAGTTTTGCAGGTTTTCATTCAAAACTGTAATTTGTAAATATTGTACATTTGTAATTAAATTTGACTATGTGAGCAATTGAACATTTGATTTTATAGAATTATAGTTGTATAGTAAATTGTATATATTAATAGTTTAGATTTGTTTATTAGTTTGTTTTAATTGTAGTTTTTTTTATTTAGATTAGTTAGTTTAGAGTAGTTTTCTTTTGTTTTCTTAGGACTTAGATCGGCTATTGGAGCCACTAAACCCATCAGGGTGGGTTATCCAAAACGGCTTGGGTTATTTAGACAACCCCGGACTGGATCCACTCTTCCAGTTGGCAAGCGTTCATTTTCGCCCGTCAACAAATGGCGCTAGAAGGAGGGCATGTAATTAATTAATGGCACGAGGTAGTCATAAGACTCCTCCACCACCTAATCGATCACCTATAGTGACAAGAAGTCATTTGAACAATAACATTCCCCCTCAAATAGCAATCACATCAAACGACGATCCACGGATCACAGTTGAGCCAACAACCCCAAATCCTACAGGTGGTGACATACAAGAGATTGTCCGCCAAATCCTCACTCCTTCTGTAGGAGGATCTGGAGTACCTCCCTCACCACCTCCATCATCTCCTTCCTCCTCTAGAGAAGATTCTTCGAATGAAGGAAGTTCCCCTTCTCAGCCTTCCACACCGACTACAGCAATGGAAAACCAGAACAACCTTGCTAGACCTTGGCTCAACCAGGATGCAGTAGTTGTACCTGGAGCACAACATCCCTTACCCAAACATCCAGAGAAATGGCTTCCCAAGTTTGATACCGACTCAAAACAGATCGTTGAAGATCACATCAAAAATTTTATGTTAGCCATAAGACTCCGCAATGTCGAGCATGAAGACGTAGTCTGTAGGTTGTTCCCTTATACTTTCGAGGGCAATGCTTCTACATGGTACTTTGCCTGACAACCTCATACCATCGTGTCTTGGGAAAAGTTTGAGTCATGCTTTTTGGAAAAGTTTAGAGATGGTAAGCCTCCGGAAGTCTTAGTCATGGACCTTTCTAGTTTAAGAATGAACCCAAAAGAGAAAGTTAAAGACTTTAATCAAAGATTCTTAACACTTAAAAACCGAATCCCTACGGATTCCATGCCTGCCGAGAATCTTATAATAGCTTACTATACTAAATCCTTGCATCAAAGTATAACTATTTGGGTTAAACGATCTAAGAAAGCCACGTTGTTAGAATCCTTTGAGGAGGCCAGCCAGATTGAAAAAGACATACTTAGTCTTAAAGACGCTACTAGCAATGAAACTAAAACTAGTTCATCTTCCAAAAAGATGATCGAAATCCTCCCTCGACCTACTCAAAGTAAAACACAACCTGAAACCTCTGATTTAGAAAACTTAACTAAAGTCATTCAAAAACTGTCGAATCAAGTTATAGATTTAAAAAAGATGGTTGAAGAATCTTCCTCGAGCAAAGGGCCTTACAAACCCCCGTTCAGGAAGCCTTTTCCCACCAACCGACCTAATCCAACTACTGAAGGCCTTAATCTAGAAATTTTTCAATACGCCCTTCAAACAATTCTAGAAGCCCGGGATAACTTGATGCCTCCTGAGATTCCTGAGGAGGTTGTTGAACAAGAGACAGTTCAAGAATAAGAGTCTTCTCCAAACATTTTTGGACACTTCTCAGATAGCATCTTCCAAGCTAACTTCGAGACAGTTCATCCTTATAATACTAGGAGTAAGACAACAACCAAACCTTCTTCCGAAAATTCTACGACTTCGCCTCCAAAGCAATCTAAACCAGCTGAGACTAAACAGAGTCATGTAAACCCCAACTTAGATTATGATTTAGTTAAAGATCTTAAAAAGTTAAGGGCTAACATTTATGTTTATGAGTTATTAAAGTTTCCATTTCTGCTACAAAAAATGTTACAGAATATCTCAGAGAATGGCAAAAATGGTAATTCAAACAGTAGCAAGGTTGTGCAGAACAAAGTTCCTCAGAAGATTTCCACTAAAAATAATTCTGATCCTCAAGATAAAGGAAGCCTTCCTGGAAGTAATGTAAATAATGTAAATAATGTAAATAATGTATATAAACTAGTCTTAGAAAATGCGAGTAAAACGCCACAAACTACCACCCTTAGTACTCGCAAAAATGTACCTCCATTTTTGTTAACTTTCGAAATATTTAATAGAAACGTGCACAATTGTATGGTAGACTCAGGAGCGTAATCCAATGTGATGCCATGGTCTGTCTTCCAGAAGATTAACGCTGAATTTGAACCCTCCACCTTAAAAATCATACAACTTGATCAGACTAATGTTAAAGTTATAGGAGAACTAAAGAACGTACTTATGAGATTATCGTCTAACCCCAAAGTTCATCAAGTTATTGATATTATTGTTGTGGATATTCCAGAAGTGTATGGTCTATTTTTAAGCAGGGACTGGTCGGAACAGCTACACGGTTATTTCACGACAGACTGGTCTCACCTATGGCTTCCAGAGAATGGCAAGCACAACAAGATCAAGGTAAATCGTGAACGCTACCTCAAGTTCACATTCACAGATTTGAACAATCTCAATGAACCATTTACACCTTCTGCTGATTCACCCGAAATACAAGGGATGGATACCTTTTTCGGAAATTTCATGGCAGAAGCTTCAACTATCACCAATCCAGAACAAAAGTCCAAGATTGTAGCATATGTGCAGCCAGCATCTTCTACACAACAGTCTCATGCACCCAATAAAAATCAAATTTGGTCTCTTTATTTTGACGGGTCGAAGTCCAAAGAAGGAGCTGGTGTAGGCTGCGTGATTATTGATCCGACAGGTAACAAAACATTGATTGCATGTAGGTTAGAATTTGAATGTACTAATAACACTGCAGAATATGAGGCTTTACTACAAGGTCTCAGAAAATCTTTAGATATGAACATTCAAAACTTGACTGTCTTTGGCGATTCCGAAATCGTGGTTAGACAGGTAAGAGATTCTATCCACTGTCTTTCTCCGCATCTTAAAAGCTACCAATCCGAGGTATGGAATTTAATGAATAAATTTTCTTCTTTCAATATAAATTCTATTCCTAGATTACATAATGCTGAAGCAGATCTATTAGCTAATGTAGCTTCTAAACTCTTTCCTGCAGAAGGCTTGTCCCTGGATGCATTCTCCGTCAAACTGTTGTTCAGGCCATCCGTTCCTGACAACATCACGAACTGGAGAGTCTTTGACGATGATCAGTAGATCATTAGCTTTCTTCACATGGAAGAAACCTTTCAAGGCACGGTCATAGACGAATGCACTCATGATGACAATTTGCGCGATTTCACGGTAATACCAGATCTGAGAACTCCTGAATCTTCATCGGACATGGTAAATTCGATCCCTAAATCTGTAGTTAGATTAGAGAAATTTTATGATCTTCAAGATAAATTCAAAAAATTGGTCAACTGTAAAACCAATAGTTCCTCGTTATCATATGAAAAAGTAAACTTAGGAACTAATGAAAATCCGCAGTGCATTAATTTAGGGTTGGGGTGTTCTCAACAAGAAAAAGCTGCATTTATTAAATTATTTAAAGAATTTAAAGATGTCTTTGCATGGACATATGATGATCTTAAAACTTTTGACCCTAACATCATACAACACGTCATTCCTATGAAACCCCAAACCTCACCCTTTCAACAGAAATTAAGAAAAATGCACCCTAAGCTCGAACCGACCGTCAAAAAAGAATTGAATAAGATCCTAAATGCTAAAATTATCTTCCCTGTTAGGCACACTCAATGGGTTTCTAACCTTGTCCCTGTCCAGAAGAAAAGTGGGGAAATCCAACTATGCGTCAATTTCCGAAACCTTAATAAAGCGTCTGATAAAGACAACTATCCTGTCCCACCCATGGAACAGATCCTTCAATAGGTATCTAGTTCTGGGAGACTATCCTTATTGGATGGTTTCTCAAGGTACAACCAAGTCCTAATGTCTCCTCCAAACCAACTTAAAACTACCTTCCGCACTCCATGGGGCACCTACGCTTATCGAAAAATGCCCTTTGGATTGATTAATGTCGGTGCCACTTTCTAGAGAGTGATGTACATCACTTTCTAAGGCTTCATCAATCAGTCCGTCGTAGTTTACTTAGATGATGTTACTGTATTTTCTAAAAACAAAACCGATCATCTTGCTCATTTATGAGCTGTTCTACAGTGATGTCATAAATACGGCATTTCCTTGAATCCTAAAAAATCCATCTTTGCAGTAGAACAGGGTAATCTCTTAGGATTTATTGTGTCAAGCAAAGGGATGATTATCGACCCCGAAAGGACTCAAGTCATCTTGAAACTTCCCCCTCCTACTTAAAAAAAGTCTATGCAGTCTTTATTAGGCCAGATAAACTTTGTGAGAAGATTCGTCCCCAGTTTCTCCAAAATGGTCAAGCCTTTAGAGAATTTAATTAAGAAAGACACCCAATATCACTAGGGACCCCTAGAAAATCAATCTTTTAATGCAATAAAGAAGGCTATAATAGACGCTTCGTCTCTCATGAGCCCCGACTTTTCCCAAGACTTTACGCTCTACACTTTTTCTTCTGACCGTTCCTATGCTGCCGTCCTAACTCAAAAGAACGCCGAAAACAACGAAGTACCCATTGCCTTTATGAGCTATGCTTTCAAAGGTGCAAGATACCAGATATATAAAACATGCAGAACAGAAACGTAATGCTATAAATAACAAAATAACAGTGAAATATCCAGCATAATCTTCACAATACACAGAAATGATATACGAAATGGCAACAGAAATAGCACTTGAACAGAAATAACACTTGATTCAGATAGCAATGTTCACAGGCCTCTTCGAGGGGGCAACCTCCAATC
>ML791058.1:341851-373421 GCA_009831015.1 Picea engelmannii
GTTTGGTTCATAGCTTTATTATCAGTTTCTTTAATTGTTTATTGAGCCCTGCTTTGCACTGGTTTGTAAGCAATCATTTCTCCACCCACTTAAAGCTACCTCACTGTTAAACCAATCTTGGAGAGCACTGCTTATTTGTTTATAACTTGGCTGTCTAAATGCTATAAGTTGAATTGAGTTATCCCATTGATCCATCTCTGAAAAATACTAAAAACATTTATTTCTTAAGTTACCAAGCACCTCTGGTCTGCAACCACGGAGGGTTTCTTGGAGTGATAACAGTTTACATAAACCCTCGCCTGCATCATCGAAGCCCGAGAAATCGTCATGCATCCAATGCAATGTGTGGTTAGAGCGCTACTATACCGACGTTCCCTTGTTACAGTCGAAGATCAAATCATTGGAATACCAAGTTACAGTACTGTCGAGAGAAAGGAACAATTTTCAAGCTAATGACAAGAAACAAAAAACCACTGATTCGATCGTCTTTAGGAATGTCGAATTGGCAACAGCCTTTGTCAATTCCAAATTATCATGATCGAGTTGTCTTCTGATTATCCAGGTATGAATTTCAATATCAATTTCGTTTTATGAATTGTTAGGATTAATATAATAAATTGAGTTTTGGTTTTCAATTAGCTCTGTCCATTATTCGAAATGACTCTATCATAGTTTGATTATCAAAAATAGTTATGTTGTGGATCCTGTACCCTAGATTCATTTTACTAAAGTCAAATGTGGTTATGATTTGGTTATGCGATTTGGTCGTGCCCAGTTTAGCAATTGATTGGTTTTCACTGGGTTTGATTCGTTTTGAATAATTCTGTTGGTTTGAGTTAACCAAATCAATGGGGTTTGCTTTCGCTTAGATTTTGTTTGCATCTTACCTGTACAGGAGATTTTCATGCTAAAATTAGAACACGGTTATGTTTTGATTTATTGTGGTTGGATGTCAACGACTCTAATTTAGTTCTTATGATTTGATTTTGAAACGATCGCTTGTATGGGTTGGATTGGTATCGAAAATAGATTTGATGCTGCTCTGATTGGTTTTGATTTTCAAAAACAATTTTGTTTAGCTCAGATCGACATATTTTGTCTCTGTTGAATTCATATGAAAAATCGGCTAATAGTTCATTTTGAAATTGATTCAAGTGATGATTTCATTGACTGTCAATCGATTTTGTCTACCCCCAATTGGCAATAACAAACGTTTGACAAATCCCACATATCATGTTATCAACCAATTAATTCAATTACATTTTACATACAAGTTTTGATTTGATTTGCAAAATAGATTGTTGTTAGCATGATCGTTCGTTTTTGTTTAATATAGTTATATCAATTTGAAAAACGATCTTGTTGATTTCGTGTGGATTTGACCATGATTTTGTTGATGGCTAAAACAAAGTAAACTATTGGTGTTGATTTCAATTGGCTCATGAAAACGATTGCATTGCTGCTGATTTATCCAATACGATTATGTTTACCCGAAATTGTGATAACAAACTAAACAGAGTATATCTATCTCTGTTATCATTTGATTGATCATAATCTTGTTTGCTCTTGAATTAGTATAACAGTTTTTTATTTGAATGATTCATTTGTTTTCAAATAGCAATTAGATAGTTGTTTAATACTTTGAATTTAATTCTTTTGGTTTTGAATTGATTTTAAAACGATTATGTGTTTGATTTAGACCAGCTACAGAATCGCAAGATTCTGTAGCTAGTATTAAGAATTAGATTTTTATCCATTTTGTCAATAAAATATCCTCTTAACTTGTCTATTTTTGTCCTATTTCAGGTACATTCGAATTGTAGTGATCAATTGGGGATAATGTGGCAGTTTGGGAGATATCTTGGATTTGGTTTTGTCTTAGGTTGTTAGCTTGAGTCATAAACTTGGGATATTTTCCCTTATTTGTGTAAATTGTTTTGATAATTCCCACAGGAATGTTTTACCCTGTGGGAAGTCTTTAAATACTTATTATTTTTTGTAATAATGATCATCCTCACTTGTGAGAGAACCAGACTATGGATTTATGATACACACTGAGATGAGAGTTGATGTCTTGTAACATCTTTCGCTTTCAATATATCAAACTTTTGTTTCAATTTTTATTCCTATCAGTTTGCAGTTGATTATAGACTACTTTAGATATCGTAATCTATTGCAGGTTGATGTGACTTGATTTATGTGTTATCCATATCTGATCTCTTTCATTATTTTAAAAGTACAACAATTACTTTGTTTCAATTAATAAATTACAGATTTTTCTTCTTCGTTAATTGAATCATTTTGTATAGATCTTTGCATGCAGATTTATCTAACTGTGAAGATTTATAAATCATAAGATTGTTGTAAATTTTTATATCTTGTTTGTCCTGTAATTATATTTGAAGAGCACAGCTGCTTCTAGTTTACGAGAAGCTCGTGGATAATCCGGTGCGGGTTTCCTCCATCCGATCAGCTAAGACAATCATTGCATACAGGACAAACCTGGAGCATTTCTTCAGGTCAGAGTGTTTTTTGTTATTCGATAGTTAGTTTGTTAGTATAATTTAAGTAGTTTAGATAAATATATTAGTTTAGATTCATAGTTAGAAGTATTATTTTATTTTCTCAGCTTAGATAGTTTTTTTGTTTTAGTTTCTTTTTCATAAAATTATAAAATCAAGCAACAATAGTCTCGCTGTCTTAGGACAAATTACAAATGAGTTTTGCAGGTTTTCATTCAAATCTATAATTTGTAAATATTGTACATTTGTAATTAAATTTGACTATGTTAGAAATTGAACATTTGATTTTATAGAATTATACTTGTATAGTAAATTGTATATATTAATAGTTTAGATTTGTTTATTAGTTTGTTTTAATTGTAGTTTTTTTTATTTAGATTAGTTAGTTTAGAGTAGTTTTCTTTTGTTTTCTTAGGACTTAGATCGGCTAACGAAGTCGCTAAACCTATCAGGGTGGGTTATCCCAAACGGCTTGGGTTATTTAGACAACCCTGTACCGGATCCACTATTCCAATTGGTGAGTGTTCATTTTCGCCCGTCAATACCTTGGGAGGAGACTTGCAGTCAGAAAACAACCAGGCACAAAGGGATCGACACTAGACGTGGAGTTTAAGGTATGCCTAACGGATCCCTATTTCTTGTCTTTTATGTATGATTGTGGGGCAATGTTGGGATAGTGATTAAAAGTAGGAGACTTTAGACGATTAGCTTTGCCTACATTTTAGAACCCTGGCGTAGTCCGTAGAGGGGTTTTCCCACTATAACATCTGTCATGCCAAAATCTGAGCCCACTGCATCAGTCTCCACTCCTTGGGCCCTGCAGCTGGCAGAAAAACCCTAGGGCGCAACATGGGCACCCTCTCTAGAGACCATGCCACCAGGATAGATCCAAATGCAAACTCACCGGAGTCAGTGGTCCGACATCGGTGAATCTTCCCTATCATCTTGGCATGCAGCATGAAGCCCCAGGCGAAAATGTCCCCATCTAGGAACCTCTGCATAATCCTCAGCTGACCACCACTGATCCATTGAGTAGCTAAGGACCCATAGATCCTCACAATCATAGCCATGATGCACTGATGCAAGAGTGCATCCATCGCCTTAATCCGAACAACTGAACCTAACATCAGGTTCATCCTCGAACAATAATCTTGTGCCAAGTATATCAACTGCACATCCCCTGGCAACTGGTGGTCAGCAGGTAGGGCCATTCCCTGAAAGGGGAGACCCATCAGAAAATACACATCCTCAACCATTGAGAATGTCATTTGTTGCCCCCGCACAATGAAGCACTGTAGATCGATCCTCCACATCGATCTTAGATACTGAAGTAAGTACTCCTGTGACCGTATCAGTGGGTAGTTGAAGAACTTGAGCATCCCACAGGCTTCCAAGAGTCTTCGAAATCTTGGCTCCTCTCTCACCACCTCCCGAAGGCACTCCCAGTCTTTCTCCCTCCAGTGGACTGACATGATAAACTGATCACCTTCATTCACATAGAAACCCTTGGTCAACACTCATCATTTTTCAAAAATATGCAAAAATTTCAAACTTTCAAAACCCCTTAGCTTTGCTTCCAGTGCGCAGCTTTCACCCCCACAGGCGTGCACTTATGCATGCTTATTCTTCACACAACTACACATCAATGTGAAAATGTCACCCCCACAGGTGCACACCTATGTGCACCTATTCTCTACATAGCTACGCACTGATGCACAACTATATGAGAAACATTTACGCACCGTGCACAGCTGTATTTCCAATAGGCACGCATCTCATGCGCACCTTTTTTTCCCACCTGCGCATCCCCATGTGTGGCTATGTCCAACACAAACGCACATCATGTGTGGGATATGGAATTATACCCACACACCTCTACACAGATATATTTCCTTCCCCTCTGCATTAGTGGGCCAACTCCTAAACAATACCCTAGTACGATCATCCGTACGACCCCTACCAAAAAATCAAAACTATCTACTATGCAGGAGGATGGGACCACTAACCTGACTCTCATAAATCCTGGATCGGTTGGCTCGAACTCCTGTAATCTTCAAAACTCCTCCAAATCCTCTCGTCAACTCACTATAGCAGTGGGTACAAATGAGGTGGCATTGTGAGCCCCATAGCCATATATAGTCCCTTTTTCCAAACTTCCACACTCAGTTACAGGAACTCAAAGTCTCTGTTTCTCAATCTGTCTTCAGCCATGGGATCAGAGTCCCACCACCTACATAGTGACATTCCCTGGGCCACCATTTGCACTTGGCCTTGGGGGAGCATTTTTCTCACATCACATCCAGGTACACATACTCATGTTCAAAATTATCAAATAATTGGTATATGTTCTTTATCTTCAGATATTGTTCACGCCGGGTATTCGGTTTTAATGTGTGTAGGTACTTGGTCATAACAAACCAACGCATCTCCTTTAGGTATATGTTCGATACAGGCATGTAATCATTCCATCTGAATATCAATTGCATCTTCCAGTCCCACCCTCCGACATTCACCTTCAGGGTCCCTACATCCAGCTCTATAGTACCATCACCTCTACTGCATGTTGGTACTGTCACCCGGTAGCACTCTCCCCAACATGATTTTTCCCATTCATAGTCCCCTTTGGCACTTTGAAACTCATGCTGCTTTCACACCCTAGGGATGGGATTCTCGATAGTCCTACGCATTTTTGAGACTGAATCACATACTCCTTATCATCATTTTGCTAGATTTCCCAATGGACTCCCAGATTATCTCATCTTAGTTCTATTTTGACTGCACCTCTACAGTATCATTAACCCTTCATTTCATCCACAATCATTTTTTCCATCTGCAGATTTCCCTCCATTCATTTACCTCATACAAAAACCCACCCATAGGGCCCCCACCCTCCACCAGTTCTCTTCGCAAATTGTGCCCTCATAGGCCAAGCCATCTTACACTGGGGCACCCATTTTTGTATCTATACACTCATCCCAAATTATTCTTTATTTATTTTGTAATTGTAAAAATATTTTGTTTACATCATTTACTTAGCTTTTTTTTTGTCACCCTTGATGACCTTCCTTGTTTGGCAACGCAACCCATGTCTCCCTTGGTTGGGGCATCCACTTTCCTTTACTCATTATGACATTGTCTATAAACCCTGAGTATCCCATAGTCCATGTAGCCCCGATCTTTGAGATTTTAACTTTTTCATGCCTCTGGCACAATTTAACCCCATGTCTAATCATCCCCCTGACACTAGATATAGTTTTTCGGTGGTTGCCAATCACCCCTCAAACATACCCCCAACCAAGGGTAATCTTGAGTCTCACTGCACCTTGACTTCGGCCATGTTCTCTATCAGTTCCTGATCTTATTTTCTTGGATTTCATGAAGACCTTTGCTTCTTGGAGTTCTATCTCCCTTTCTGTCGACATCAGCACAATTTCCAGAAGGGCGATAATATCTTGACTACCATTACCTTTACAATGAGGATTCTTGGATGACACAGAGAGAACCATCATATCTCTCTGATATTGTTGACCCCCATAACATTCGACTTCAGTAAAATCTCATGTTACGGTGGGTCTTACTATGCGACTATTGCAGTTGTTTTATACTAGTCGAAGACCTCTGAATTTGTTAGGCCATTAATGCCTATGAGTCATTGACACTTATTATAGGCATCCTTGCCTCTTTTTAGAGTATGTTCACCATCATAATCGTCATCTTTCATTATCAAACTGCCTCGGAGGGCGTTGTAGTTATCTACATCAACATACAACTTCAGTTACTTCCTTACATTTTTGAGTTACATGACATGAGCATGGGGCATGCCTGCCTCGTTTGTATACAGTTTTTCTTTTTCTTCTAGAGAAAGATTTGGGTCCCACAGTTTCCCCTCTCCCTTCGACAGGATCGCTCTTGTAGTTCTCCTCAACAATCTTCATTACAATGGTACTCTCAGTAGAAGAAACATTGATGTATTCCGGCTATACATATGCTCCTAACCTCACACATCAGGGGGCATCTATTATCACTGAAATTTCATCCACAACATTGCATGCAAATGGTTACATAAATACAACAGTTCCAAACACCTATTAGTTCACCTGCAGCACCAAAAAAATATTTCCAAGAGGCAAAAACTATACAACTGGAAAAAAATTGACATGCGTTGAATCACTAAAGGAAGAGCGCTCATAGTGCGTGGGCCAAAGAAGCCCCTAGAGTGCACAATGCACCATATGTATGACTGTTTATGAGAAAAGTCATGCAGTCCTGCAAACTGTGCATTTATGGTTCTTGTAGGCCCCTCAACCACTTATGGACCAACTCCCAACTTGATTTTACCCTCAGATCTGAGCTGAATCTAAATGGGTGGTTGGTCAAGGACCAAAGGGTGCCCTAAAGGGCCCCTTGTTCACACCAAGAACATGTTGAATAAAGCCTTGAAGACATGCTATAAATGGAGGCCATGGGTGCACTAATAATTTAATATTTCTATAGTATTTTTATGTTGCATCAATCCTCCCCTGAGAATCCTCTTTTCTCCTTGGAGCATTCTAGAAACATTCCAATAGGCCATTCCACTCTCCTCTTGAGGGAATAAGTTTGGATTTATTCACCATTTTCTTTCTAGTTTATCATTGTAAGAAGAGTGCTTCATTAGGGAACTCAAGATCCCTCCCAAGGAGTAAGAGGGGATCCATAAGTCCTCCTTTCTCTACGATGTTTTTCCAACTAATATAGTTATTCATTGGTGGCATAATATTGGTCATTTGGTTGATTGATTTTGGTTCAAAGTTTCTTATGCATTCTAGTTTTATTTCCTTAGTTGTTTTTAGTTTATTTCATGTGCTTGGATTATATAACTCATGCACTAACCTGTGTCTTGTCTAGTAGGCCCAATTAGACTTGTAAGTGCCCTTGTTTTTCTCACCCCAGTGATGAAATGGACACAACAAGAAGTTCCTTTCCAGTTCGGAAAGTGCTTTGAGATTTCTGACAGATAGGCATTTTCTAGTTTGGAAAAGGGTCCAGATCAGACAATCATTTTCATAATGAAAATGGTTCGATAGATTGTTGATGTACCATAGACAGTGATTCCCCTTGTGGCCAATGTGGGGGAATGGTCTCAGACAGTCATTCTTCTTGGCAGTCACTCTGAGTAGTGGTCAAGTAAAATGGTCTACCTCGTCGGGAAGTCATTCTTTCGATGTTCACAGTTGTGAGCAGTTTTGAAGAATGGTATATTTTGGAGGTTGGGGAAGGACATTCATTTCCATTAGGAAATGTGTTGGACAGTCATTCCCTAGGGTAGACTCATTCTATCCAAGTTTCACTATGATTAAAGTGTCAGAGGAATGGCCCAGTTAGGTGAATGGTCTAGGTTCAACAATTAGGGACAGGCATTCCCTAGGGAAAACTCATTCTCTCCAGGTTTCACTATGACTAGTGCTAGAGGAATGGACCAGTTAGGTGAATGGTCTAGGCTCAAAAATCAGGGGCAATTATTATTCTATGCCTAAGAAGAATAGTCCAGATAGCCCATGGCTGATGTTTTACATTCTAAGGGCAGATGCTCTTCCATATCTCACAGATGTGAGTGGAATAATGGCCTAGATGACTCAATTTATATCATGATATTGTTTTATCCAGGTTGATATCAGAGGATATGATTTCTATGGAGACTGTATTGTTAGAAAAGTGGGTGTGCTCTTTTAACCATAGACAATATAACAAGATTGTCACCCAACCATAGGCATGAATGCCACCCCTGAGCACATTGAACTTGACAGAGAGAATAATTATGGTATAAAATCAATAGCCAACCAAGGATAATGGACCAAGTGAAGATAACCAAGACTGATCAGAAAATCCAACCCAGAAAGACCAAAATTACAGGTTGCAGTAACTACAGCTGCAGCTGCTCTCCAAACTTGTGCACTGCTAAATTTCCGCAGTGCGCACTATTGAATTTTTGAAGTTGTGAGTTGTGTGTGCCAAATGAGATCTGGTGCCCTATATTTATACTACTCTCTTTAAGATGTCTTGGATGACTTCTCTTTTTGGGGGCTAAAGAATCAATATAAAATATTATCTTTAGTCGACTTCTCTTCGAGGGTTATGTCTAAGTCTGTTAGGGTTTCTCTTGCTTCCTGGAATATTCTAATCTCATCAAAGGTCACAAGTGGAGGTTAATACCTCCCGTAGCTACCATAATATCAACACTCCCTTCTATCTAGGGAGGTATAAAAGGAAATGGTCTTGAGCACAAACAGACCATCCAACTAGTAGCATCATCATAGCCACACAGATTATTTCATGATTAAATCATGAGCACCGTCATCATTATCCAACTGGATAATCTCCATGACAATCTGTATAATGTCATCTGATAGAAAAAAATTGTGTTTATCCATAGTAGTACATAACTACTATCCAATGGTACACAACCATACTAGGTAGCACACGGCTACTAACCAGTATCACATAGTCACAATCAGTGGAACGCATCCACCACAGTAGTATACAACTACTATCCATAGACATATATTCTCTACAACAGTCATATCATCTTATATCAACCCGCATAAACAATATCATGATACAAGTTGGGTCATATGGGCCATTCTTCCACTCACATCTGTGATATCTGGAAGAGCATCTGCCATACAGTAAAAACATCAACCATGGGCTATTTGGACTATTCTTCTCAAGCATTGAAGAATAATTGTCCCTGATTTCTGAGCCTGGACCATTCACCTAACTGGGCCATTCCTCTGACACTAATCATAGTGCAACCTAGATAGAATTATTCTGCCCTAGGGAATCCATATCCCTGATTACTGAACCTGGACCATTCACCTAACTGGGCCATTCCTCTTGCACTAAACATAGTGAAACCTAGAGAGAATGAGTCTACTCTAGGGAATGACTGTCCGGACCATTTCCTAAGGAAATGACTGTCCTGCACCAGCCTCCAAAATGGACCATTCTTCAAAACTTCTCACAATTTTGAACTTCGAAAGAATGATTTCCCGGTGAGGCGGACCATTCTACTTGACCGCTACTAAGAGTGACTGCCAAGAAGAATGATATTCCTAGACCATTCCCCCAAATTGTCCACAAGGGGAATAGTTGTCTATGGTTCATCAACAATCTATCGAACCATTTTCATTATGAAAATGATTGTCCAATCTGGACCATTTTCCGAACTAGAAAATGCTTGTCCATCAGAGAATCTCAAACCACTTTTCGAACTAGAAAGGAACTACCCATCCTGGACCATTTTCCAAACTGGAAAATGATTGTCCATAAATCAATGATATATATATATATATATATATATATATATATATATATATATATATATATATATATATATATATATATATATATCAGTTCTCCCTCCCAACCTGGGGATCCATCTCTTCCCTTTCATCTAAGGGAGTTATCTCCATGAGCCCCAACTTGTCTCGTAAGTATGAAAACTTTATCCTGGACAAAGGCTTTGTCAAAATATATGTTATCTACTCATCTGTGGAGATATACTGAAGTTTCACTTCTCCTTCCTAGACTTTATCATGAATAAAGTAGTATTTGATCTCAATGTGTTCCGACCGATCATGAAACACCAGGTGTTCAGATAGCCTTATATAACTTTGATTTTCATAGCATATTATGGTCGAATCTGGTACCTAATCAAATAATCTAGAAATCAACTTCCTCATCCATATTGCTTATGTACATGCCTCACATGCTGCGATATATTCTTCCTCTACTATGCTGAGTGTGAAAGACTTATGTTTCCTACTGCCCCAAGATATCATAGCAAAGCCCAAGCTTAAACACATCCTTGAAGTACTCCCTGCCCAATCTGAATCTATGAATCCATGAAGTTGTATATAACTGGATGAGGTATATCTTAAACCATAGTTTATCATCCCACGAATATATCTTAGAAAATGCTTTGCATCTATCCAATGCTCATGTCTAGGTTCCACCTGGAACTGGCTTAGGGTGTTTACACCAAAGCAAATATTTGGTTGAGTATTCACTAAATACATTAATGACCCAATCAATTTTTTATATAGGGATGAGTCTACTAGATTAGAGTCTGAGTCTCTAAATTTTCTTATATTTGTGGTCATAGGAGTGTCCATAGATTTGCAATCCATCATTCCAAACTTTTGAAGAATCTTAACAGCATACTTTCATTGTCCAAGGAATACTTCACCACACTTCTGCCATACTTCTAGTCCCAAGTAATAATGCATGAGACTGAGGTCTTTCATATCGAACTCAAAAGCTAGTTCCTTCTTACACTGGGTGATGAGAGACTCTTCACCTATCAAGAATAAGTCATCAACATATAGAAGTATAATCGCAGGTGCATTGTTCACAAATTTATAGTAGAGATTTGGATCTACATGAATCTTGGAGAAACCAATTCTTATTAAGTAGTTGTCTATTCTAGCATACCAAGCTCTTGGAGCTTGCTTGAGTCCATATAGGGATTTCTTTAATCTACAAACATGAGTGTCTCTAGAATGTACTTCAAATCCTTGAGGTTTTTCAATGTATACTTCTTCTTCGATTGCTCCATTGATAAAAGTTGTATTTACATCCATTTTATGTAAAATCCATCCCATGGAAGCATCAAGAGACATAATGGCTCTAATAGAAGTATATCTAGCAACAGGACCAAAAGTCTCATCATAATTTTCTCCCTCCTTATGGGGGAACCCTCTAGCTACGAAACTTGCTTTGTATGTGTCCGCACTTTCGTCTATTGCATGTTTGATCTTATAGACCCATTTTGAAGTTACTACTGATTTTTCTTTGGGTCTAGGCACAATTTCCCATACATCATTTTTCAAGATGGACTGGTGTTCTTCTGTCATGGCTTCTTTCCATTGTTTCTTCTGATATGCCTCTTCAAATGTTTTGGGTTCTTCATTTATAAGCTTTTTCATACATGTTTCATAGCTGGAGAATATTTTGGTATTTTTTCTTTCTCTAAAGGTTCCACTTGGGTCTTTAAGTCTTTCTTCTTTTTGTAGAGTATCTTCAGGTCAGGTTGGATGTTTCCTGGTTTTGGGTAAAATGACTGATTCAATAGGTTCACATGGTTGCATCGGATGATCAAGTTGTTTTGTTTCTTCATTCTGGTTTTCTGGAAGACATGTGCTTTCTTATTTAGGCTCTTTATGATATTCTTGTTTTATAGTTTCTTCTCTGGATTTTGTGAAATCCATCTTTTCATTGAAGGTTATGACTTTGTTGACTTCAAACTTATGTTGTTCTAGGATATATATTCTATAGGATTTGGATGATTCATTGTATCCCACAAATATTCCCTTGTTTCTTGAGGGTTCTAGTTTCTTCCTTTTATCCTCGGGGATGTGAATGTAAACAGGGAATCCAAAGATTCTTAAGTGTTCCACATAAGGTTTCTTTCCTGAGAAGGCTTCTTTTGGAGTCATATCCTTCAATATGTTGTGGTGACTTCTGTTATGAACATATATTGTTTTCATGGCTGCCTCTCCCCACAAATACATAGATAAACCTTGATCGTACATTAGTGCCTTCACAGTTTCTTCAATAGATCTATTCTTCCTTTCTGCTACACCATTTTGTTGAGGATTATGAGGAACAATTATTTCCCTCCTAACCCCTGCTGATTTGCAAAAGGAAACAAATTCCTTGGATGTGTATTCTCCTCCATTATATGTTCTCAAGGTCTTGATTTTCTTGTTTGTGAGGTTCTCTATTTCTGCTTTGAATTCTTGAAACTTGCTGAAAACTTTGTCCTTTGTCTTCAAGAGATATAACCAAGTCTTTCTTGAGTAATCATCTATGAAGATTACATAATAAAGAGAACCTCCTAGATATTTGACTGGCATTGGACCGCAAAAATATGAATGTATTAGATCTAGGATTTCCTTACTACTTAGATCTATTATTGCTTCTTGAGAATGGTTTCTTAACATTTTTACCAAGAGAACATCCTTTCCAAATTCCTTCATGTGTAGATTGTAGTTTCATAATTCCTTCAACCATATTTTTGAGGAAAGGTATTGCTTGATAGTTGATATGAGCATACCTTCTATGCCAAAGTTCATTGGGATTGACTTCATCATGTACATGAGCTTCATCATTTCATTCTAGTAGTCTGTATAATCTTCCTTCACGTGTTCCAATAACTCTATCGTTATATATGCTAGAGTCTCTAGACCAAGATATACTTTTCCATCTATAAAGGCTATTTTTTTCCTTTGTCTTCTAGGGAATATACATATACAAGATTATTTTTTAAACAAGGTTCATATAAGACATTGCACAAATGAACACTGCTACCCATTTTCAATTTGATGGAGGCTTGACCAATTCCTTCAAACGGATAAGTGTTCTTATCTCCAAGTTCTACCTTGTAGGGTGTCCCCTTTTCATCCAGATTAGAGAGTCTGACTTGGTCTCCTTTCATATGCCTAGAAGATCCACTATCAATTATCCACATGTCATCTTCAAGCATTCCTATGAGAGTTGAATAGTGTAGATGATCTATCTTTTCATTCATGATTTATGTTGACTGATAACTGGCCAAACTTTGACCCAAAATATCAACCTTGACGTTTTTTCCTTCTTAGAGTGCCAATAGGTGCGTTGGACTAAGGCACACTAGAATATCATATCCTTGAGTAAGTTGTTCCATCATAAGGTGATGGGAAATAGGTTTTAGGGTTTACAGTTGCACCTGCTAGTAACCCTAGTGGTAGTGCTTCAGTAATTGCACCTGCTAGAAACCCTAGCGACAGTTCTTCAACGAGATTTGATAATATTATGGCTTAGATTCCTTCTAGTGATTATACTGTCGAAAGGAGGTGTGCACCCATAACCTATTAGAAAAGTGGGTGTGCTCATTTATCCATAGACAATATAGCAATATTGTCACCCAACCATAGACACGAATGTCACCCATGAGCACCTTGACCTTGACAGAGAGAAGAATTCTGGTAGAAAATCAATATCCAACCAAGGTTAATGCACCAAGCAAAGATAACCAAGACTGATCATAAAGTCCAACCTAGATGACCGAAATTACAGGTTGCAGTAACTGCAGCTGCAGCTGCTCTCCAGACTTGCGCACTACTAAATTTCTGCAGTGCACACTATTGAATTTTTGCAGTTGTGTGTTGTGTGTGCCAAATGAGCTCTGGCGCCATATATTTATACTACTCTCTTTAAGTTGTCTAGGTCAACTTCTCTTTCTGGGGGATAAATATTCAATATAAAATATTCTCTTTAGCTAACTTCTCTTCTAGGATTATGTCCAAGTCTTTTAGGGTTTCTCTTGCTTCCTGGAATATTCTAATCTCATCAAAGGTTACAAGTGGAGGTTAATACCTCCCGCAACTACCACAATATCAACATGTATGTCTCTGGACAGTAGATGTATGCTACTGTGGTGGATGTTTTACACTGGTTGTGACTATGTATCGCTAATTAAGTAGTTGTGTGCTACTTGGTGTGGTTGTGTACCACTGGATAGTAGTTGTCTACTACCATGGATAGACACAGTTGTGTTCTATTGAATTACATTGTTTTGATTTCCATGTAGACTATCAGTAGTGTTGAAAATGATTATCATCTAGATGGATAGTTAGTGTGTTGATGAACAAATGTTCTCTAGATGGAAAATGGTCCAGGACATTTATTTTTCTAGGACGTATATCTAGATTAGAAGAATATTCCTTGTAGCCCATGGTGTGGCTTCCAACATCTATTGGAATAGTTATTGTTCTAGAACATATGTCTAGATTAGAAGAATGTTTCTTGTATCCCTCTATGGAGTGAGTGTCTTATTCAGCATCATGTCTGATTACTCAGATGGAGTATGGCTTTAAGAGATGATGCAGTTGATTCTATCAGATGATATTAATAGTGATGATGGTGCTCGTGATCTAATCATGATATAACATGTATAGATATGATGATGCTACCAATTGAATGGTATGTTTGTGCTCAAGACAATTTCCTTCTGTTAGCAATAATTCTTGTTAGCAATATCATCTAGCGCCATCGGCGAAAGCTCCACAGAAGGGCTTCATCGGCATATCGGGAATCGGGATATCGGAGATCCCATGCACAAGGAGTTCGTTCATTTTGAAACCGCAAATCCCAAAACTCCGATGGGGAGTTGGACTGCGGTCACATGGAGTAATGGTCACATTGACTAGAAGTTATAGCCAACAGGGGAAAACGCACAAAGGAGCGCATCAGGGATCGAGGATTCACGAGGATAGTGGTTGGTGGTAGCAGAAAGTCTGAAACCCCGAAACCCCGATATAGAGTCAGGGATCACCACGGCTAGGTGCAGAGGCTGAGAGGAAAGTCAGAAGGACCTGTGGATCAGGTTTGCACAGTGATTCTCGAAAGGAATCTAAAGAGCCGCTTCGGCTCAGAAGAAGGGATTTAAAGCGATCCTGAGAGCAGGAAGACGCGGTGATGTCCCAGGTACCGATTCGATGTGGGCTAAATCCTAGTAGCTGCCAGGAATGAATGAATAAAAGAGAGGGTGGTTGAGGCCTCACCTCAATCATTAATTGCAAGGTGTGGAGGGTCTGACCAGCAGTCTGCTCAGGAGGGTCCTGTGTACCCATTCTTCTAGAGAAGCCAGGCCTGATTTCGCGGCCAGCCGGAGGAGGTCTACACATGCTAGCTCGGCATTTAAATGGCTCAGCTACTCCCCTTGCTAGATCCATGCACAGTTAAGATGGCGTCTATCATGGGTGCATGATCGTCCTGAGTCTGCATGGGTAGACTGTCAGAAGCCATGCAGACACAATTATTTAATGCAGTGTCTTTTTTTTGCTGTTGTGGTGGTTTTTGAGTATATGTAGGTGTTTTCGCCATTTTTGTAATGATCGATGGTTGAGCAAAGCTCCCGATTGTAAACTTTTAATGAAGCACTGTTATTCTGGTTATGTATGAGCTTTGGAGACTTCTTCCCTTATGAATGTCAGTTTCTTTCATGTCTTTGTTTACACTATGTTAGAGTAGCTCGGAATTGGAGGATCCAGTCGAGCTGTAGCTATTATAGGATGATGTTGTGATGGATCACTGTAATAGTTATGAAGCCTCTAATCGGTTTCTGTGATTTCTTTAACGCTGAATGACTTGGAATTGGAGGATCCAGTCAAGTCTCCTTTCAGTTTCTTGAAGCCCTGAACTAGGAGGATCCTGTTTTCAGAGTTTTTCCCCTACAAACCACTGCAAGCCTGATGCCCAGAGCTATTTGTTCACTTTCTCCTAAGTCTTCCACCTATTCATCTTTAAACCAACCCACTGGCTAAAGTTGGGATTCCAAACCTCCTTCATTCTTTACGTACCAGACTCAGTCCTTGAGTTAGAGTGACATCTCCTCGAGTCTTTACCTCCATTTGATCACCCTTTAAAACAAATCGTGACACTAAACTGATGGGTGTCGGGCTCTTCTCCTGCAAGCAATCCAGGAGTGACTTTCGACGCTAACACCTTCAATACCTCCCTATATAGGAGGGAGTGTTTATATTATGGTAGTTGCAGGAGGTATTAACCTCCACGTGTAACCATGGCAAGAATAGAATATCCTGGGAAGCAAGAAGAAACCCTAAAGCATTGGACATAACCCTAGAAGACAAGTCGGCTAAAGGAAATATTTAATATTGAGTTTTTAGCCTCCAGAATGAGAAGTCAGCCCAGATAGCTAAGGAGGAGCAGCATAAATACAGGATGCCAGAGCTCATTTGGATACACACGGCTTGAAACTATAGAAATTTAGTTGTGCACAAGTCTGGAGAGTAGCTGCAACTGCAGCTACTACAACTTGTATTTTCGGTTTCAGTCTTGGACTCTCTCTTGGTTATGGTTTGAAATTTTTTCTTGGTATACTAACTATGGAGAGTGATACGCTACCTTGATTGGCTATTAGGCCTAGGGTTTTCTTCCATAATTATTCTCTTTCAAGGTTAAGGTGCTCAACGGTGGCGTCGACCTATGGTTGGGTGACAATATTGCTATATTGTCTATGGTTAAACGAGCACACCTATTATTTATAACAATGTTCCCCATTATTGTTTTTTGATATGGAATAATTGAGTTGTTTGCATAGACCACTAAGATTCTTATTTGAGAAAATAAGCTTAGTTATAAAAAAAGGTATCCTTACATTGAAACATCCTATTAAGAATGGTATTGTTGGAAATTGGGATGACATGGAGGAGATTTGACATCACACATTCTACAATGGATTTCTTCAAAATAACATCATTAACATCTTATTGCCAATCTCCTCTTAATCCCAAGGAAACAATAGGCATCATGACTTAGATTATGTTTGAGAATTTTACTATTCATTTTATGTATGAAGCAGTGGCATGATGACTCAAACCATGTTTGAGACTTTTACTATTCCTTTTATGTATGTTGTCACTTTAACAATGCTATATTTGTATATAAGTGGTGATATAGTTGGTATTGTGTTGGATTTAGAGGATGGATTAGTGACACAGTGCAATTTTATGAAGGATATGTCCCACCTCACGTTATTCTTATGTTCAATCTTAAGTTGAGATTTGATAGATTTGTTGATGAATATCCTAAGAGAGAGATCGTATCCATTCAACACCACAATGGAATCTAAAATTGTAGAGATTATTTGCTTAGTATGATGGGAATAGTAGTAACAACATCCAATCTATTTCTTATGCAACAATTTCAAGTTAGATGTTCTAAGTAGTAACAAAATCCAATCTATTTCTTATGCAACGGTTTCAAGTTAGATGCTCTAATATTAGAGAATCTAACTTGAAACTATTTTTTTTTGTTAGCTAAATATCCCTGACTTGTGGGATTGTCATGTGGCTGAGATGTCATGACCTAGGGGCATCTAAGCTGTCAAAATTATCCAGGGATCGGACTTGGCCTGGACCATACCAACCCTTAACATGGATGGATTTGAGGTGTCCTCAAGGATTCAAACCAATGAATTCACTTACTAAGTTCCTTAACAACACACTCCCTCATCGACTGCTCTACACCATGGGGAAATCTAACTTGAAACCGTTGCATAAGAAATAAATTGGATATTGTTACTACTATTCCCATCATCTTAATCAAATAATCTCTACAATTTTAGACTCTATTGTGGTGTTGAATGACTACCATTATATATATATATATATATATATATATCCCATTTTTTTTATATGAACTAACATGCAAAGATGTGCAAGAGGTAAATCTTTGAGCTTCGATTAAAAAATATGTGTGGATTGAGAAACAAAATAATTATGCAAATGTAGGACGTGAAAATTAGAGAGATATTTTCATTGACTTATGGGAGAGGTAACCTTTTATGTTGTCTTAGAGATATGTGTGTTTAAAAAATTTATTTGGACCATGCCTTAGAATTGAACATGAATAAATATTAAAAGTGTGTAAATATCGTGATTCACTTGGGGATGATATACAACTACATTTATTTTATTTCACTCTCTCATTGTCTATATGAGATGATCATCATTAAAATGTTTGGAGGTGATCAACTTATATATTTAATTATAGATAAGCCCTTTTTCACTAGCGTTTTGTGATTTATTCTTAAAGGGAGAGGATAATGGCCACCTGTGTTTGCAAACACGGAAAATGTAGAATTCACCATGGCACCTCGTAGTGAGTGAATATCATCACTATTGGCAAGTGGTTGATGTGATGATCCACTCGTGCACTCATTTCTATTAGTCTCATCCAACCCATTTGCTTTTAGCCTCTCACTATGTTATACTAGTGATCCATCAAAATGCCTTGAGACATAACAATGACCCTTGTTTCCTTTCTAATCCAATAGTCATAAGGTTATTTTCTTTTTATATCACCACCCCTCCATCATGTCCTTCCACCATATTTCCATTAGCATTAGCCAACCAAACGCTTCTTTTGATTGACACTTGATGCATGACTATCATATACCTATGAATGAATAAGAAACACATGGAACCTAATGAACAAATATTCTAATTCATGGTCTATACAGAAAAGAAACCTCCTAACCTTGATCAACATGACTACCCCGATTCACTTAGGTGTTCCCTTTCCCCACTTTATAGGGTATGCTAGTTATTATTATTCCTATACACACTATGTGGAATGAGTTCATTTTAATATTTAAAAAAATAAACCACACAATACAGTATTGGTATTCTTATTGAAATATTAAGGTCCATAAAATCTGCAATCCAAAAACTTTCCACTTTATAAATAAAGTGTAAATTCACACTTGCATTTAACCCATGTGAAGTTTCCTTATTATAATGGAATAACAAGGCCCATAAAATATACAATCCACAAACTTTGCACTTTATCAATAGCATGTAAAATCGCACTACATTTAATCCATGGTAATATTCCTTCTTATCAAGGACATATGATATAATTTTTTTCAAGATGAATGTCATTTATCATTGTGTCTACATTTACATGCCACGAGATGCACTTGACATGGGTGACAATTGGAATCTACAATGGTGCTCCATGAATAGGTTTAGGAATCATCTTTTGATGATGGAAGTCCAATAGGTCGGAGGGAAATTGACATTGCAATAAGAAGGCATTATGATTCCTCAATTGTCATGTGGAGCTATGGACTAGTATGATGAAATAAAATCGCTAGAAGTCATGTGTTAGTATGTGGAAGTGGATGCACTACATATGGAGTATCCCTAGGTAATCAATTGCAAGGTGGTAGTATTTAACCTTAAATTCCCATTCCCCTTTTAAGGTGATCATTGACTCAAGTGGATATGTCATCTTGTTGAAGTCACTACTAATAAACATGTCTCATGTTTTTGGGACTTATGGTGTCTTTCAAACATGATTAAGAGGAGGGAAATTGCAACATCATTTTTTTACTCATCAAATTGCAAGGAAGAAGGGATGTTTCTTAGCATGGTTATGTAAAAATATGGTTAATTTCATTGATGCAACCCAATTGTTTTCATGCCCAAGTTATAAAATCTAATAAAAATAGATCATTAATGACACAAGTGCAAGACATTAGTTTCCAAAATCCAATCTAAAATTGAGCATCGGTCATAATCAAGGAGGATCTTGTTTTTTTCAGACCAACATTAGTATTCTGATGATAATGATGACAATGTTGTTGTTTGGTACGAAAAGAAAAGAAGTAGTGTCGAGGAAGAACAAAGTTGGGCATTCTTGAAGTTAAATAAAAGTTGAGACCCTCACTGGGGTAGAAACATTTGTAGAGAAATGTGATTCAATAGTTGAGAAAGAAAAGTTGATACCCTCACTGGGGTAAGTTGAGATTCTCATTGAGGTAGAAATATTTCAATAGAAGTGTGATCTTATGTAACAAATAGAGGCATGGTGAGCTACATAAAGAGATGACCTCACATAGAAAAATCTGCACTCAAAATTGACTCAGCTTAATTGGACCACTATCTTGTATTCATAATACCATAACAAAGGAGAATGTGGCAACAACTACCCAAGTTATTACTAAAAGAAATTGTAGATATGATACCACAGGATCTCCCATATGGTTTATTTGATGTCATGGATGTCAAATGAAGCTATTCCAACATAGGAACAAGTTGAATTCATTGTTATTCCCTTTGAACAGCTTCATGATTTCAAAAAAAATAGAATTGACTCATCCCTACTATGAAATGGATCTTGTTCTCAATCAAAGAAAAAAAAATCCCATGTACGGAGTTGTCATATATCAAAAGAAACCATGGTATGCACAACCCCCATACTTTTCATGAGAGTTCATTTAAGTATCTACTTAACTTGTTAAATTTTAACTCGTAATTATGTTTAAACTATATCAATGTTATTTATGTGCTTGAACTTAACTAAAATATAAATGCACACTAATATTTTAATAGTAGACATTATGTTTTAATACATGTCAATGTTATTTCTTATTTCCACCCAATGGTTGTGAATTCCCCTCCCATGCACTCCCAAACATGGGATGAGGAGCCACTAACAACTCATTAAAAATTATGGGCCATTACCAGATTTGGCTTCCAAGCAAGGCCCATAATGATTCAAACATATGCATGAGTGTAATAAAGAAAACAATGCACATTCACACACATAGCATGCATAAAACATACATTTACATAACAAAAAATAGAATTAGATTATAAAAATATGGATAAAAAATAACACTTATCTTTGAATAGAATATAGTCCAATAAATTGGTTGTATATGAGCAATTTTCCACCTAACCAAGACTTTCCCTGTTGCTTCTCCTTGCCTCAGCTTGAGGTGCACCCCACTTGTGCGCCCAACCTCATACCTACATGTCTATTGCCTTCACTTCTTTCTTATTCCTTCGGTTGTGCTCATTGTTCTCTTCTAGGGACTTCAAGGGTCACTTGTGTGAAACATCATGTCTTTTGGCTGTGTCATGACCCTTTTCAAATATTCACACTCAATCGAACCTTCACGCCCTTCTGTGTACCCAATTCACCCAAAAAATCCCGTTCACCAATCAATCATCACATCTTTTGGACCGGTGCACCACATCCTTGGTCGTGCACCCCTTGTCTTGTGCTATTGCTTGTGTCGATCTTAGTGACTCTCCGTGGGTGTATCGATGGGGTCATCCAACCTCTCTAATTGTTACACATTATTTTGGTCACCCCAGTGATCCATTGATAACATGTGTTTTTGTTCCCATAAAAAGATAAAAAGAGTCTTTCTCCATGAGGAAAGTGACTGGATTTCTCTTCTCAAAACCCCTATTAAGAAAGGTCATAACAAGATGCACTATACACAAGGTGTGACGATGCTTGATCATAGCACTCTGCTCTAAATCTGAGTTGCAACATCGATGATGTCAAAAGACTAAGAAAAGGTCAAGTTTCATGAAAGTTCTAGAAGGACATCTTCTAGAAGATGAGGTGGCCTCCGAATGGTTTGGATCTTACTCGCTTCTCTAATTTGGTGGGATCATCCTAATCTCTTAAACCATCTCTCTTTCCCCTATATAAAGAGGGATATCTCATGGAAAAGGTTAGGCAAGGTTAAGGTTGAATAGGATAAGAATTGGATGAGGAATTCTACTTCAGTTCATGCTTAAGAACTTCATTTCAGTTCATCAGGTCATTGTGGATCTTCTTCATTCAAGGTTGGAGCAAGTGTGTGTGTTGGAGAAAAGGTCCATCAAAAGTGGACCTTGGGACATCAATGCTTTGGTTGTAATATCCACTTTCATTTTAATAGGATACAGTGATATGTTTCTTTCCCATAAAACTTGCTTTGTTTTATTGTATGATTCCTTGATCACATACATAGGTTCTTGTTGAGTTCATTGTATTTCTTTCACTTTGGTTGGCTTGTGTTTCCTTGCAAATTCAATATCACATGAGCATTGGAGTGGAGCTAGGATGACAATGGACGGAGGAAACAACATTTAAATGGTATGTTGTCTATATCTTGTTAAATAGTAAAATCAATAATTAGAGCTTAGGGAAAGCATCATATTCTGTTATGTTTTGTTCTAGATATAGGTGGATCTAGGGAGATCTGTTTATGTACGTATTTACCGATTAATCCCATAACAAAATTGGCGACCATACTGGGGATTCAAATTCCTTTTGATTTTTTGCATCCCATTTTCTTTTAGCCTACCTTCCACTTATTAAATTCACTCTCTGAGTCTGTGGGTGATCCATCTAGACTCCCTGGGTCTGGAAGTTCAATAAGATTTTTTGTATTTATCCCATTTTTTCCTCATTTACAAAGATTGTCGCATTGCATCATATTGGCAGCGTATGACAACCCTCATACGTCGCATCCTGCTTGACCAATCCAGTGTGACAACATCACATTGTGCTCTACTAGTAGACTACGATGACCTTTGCTCATCGCACTGTGTCCCATATCTAGCCTACGACGACTCCTGTAGAATTTGTTGAAGTGAGTCAATTTGTCTTTTTTTTACCCAGATTTTCCTTAGTTGCCTGGGGTGAACTTATGATGTCCATGTTTGATTGATATATGAGTTTAAAGCTTGCTTTTGATTGGTTTTCAGTGATTGGGAGTCTTTCTTTGCATTTTGCAAGTTTTTAGCTTTTGATCATTGTCACAAGGATATAATCTCAAATCTTTATCTAGGTGCTTGTTTGGCAAAGGGTCTTTGGTTTGTATGAAGTTTTGGATTCATTTTATTTTCCAGATTGATTGTTGAATAAGAAACACTTTTTTCTTGCATATGCCAAAAGGTTTTCTTGTCTTTTTTATTTTTGTCTACATTACGAGTTTGATGTGGGAATTGTGTTGAGAATGTCTTGATTTCCTTGGATTACATTTTCCTTTCATCATTACATCTCTGACCTTGTTTTGAAAAGGAAGATCTGAATTCATTTATTCTTTTTAGTAATCCTTCATAAGAATTATGTTCATTCGAAATTAAGAAATTACAATTCATAGCTTGTTGTACTTCAAAAGAATACCTTCTCCCTACTATAATTAGAGTTCATTGAATTGAAAAATTGAACATTCATCTTTTTTTGCATTTTATTGGGTCAAGGTAATAACATCATCAGTTTCATTTTCATATCCCTTTTGTGTAAACAACAACCTCTAAAATACAACATAAATTTAAATTTTTTTAGCAAATTTTATTTTTTAGAGATCTTTTTCACCAACATTATCTAGGATAGCACTTTGGAATAGGTTGTAAGGCACACTCTCAAAAGAATCAAAACACACAATAGTATCTTGTGATAGGGAGAGTTCAAATCCAATTGCTACATTTTGTCCTAGGAAGCCCTTCTCACACAAGGGTCAAACCTGAGGTCGCATTAAGACTGGAAGAGTTACTCACCATGCTTTGTTGGTATTGGTGTAGAGATTGCACGTATTATTGGGGGTCACTTGAAGGTATACCCATGATTATGTGTGGGAGCCTTTCAAGTTGATTTCGGGTTAGATACCCTGCCTTTACGCATGGATCAGACTATTGATTGTTTCCCCAGGCATCACTGTTGTAGTTGGCAACCTTAGTATCCTATCTTTTAGGGTCTTTACACAAGGTGACTATGGAGGGGAAAGTATTCACAGTACCTAGAATCGACGTTGGACAAACTCACTCATCCTCCTTGGAGGGTATACCGACAATTATGTGTGGGAACTTGCACCAGGGTGTAAGTCCATCAAGCAAGTCATCAACGTAAATTTTCCACCCTCTTTATCCCAGCCCCTTCTTGTCTTGATTTCGCGACGTTGGATTTCATTACCCACTAGTGACTTTGAAATAAGAAGGTTTGTTTGCTTGGTTTGATTCCTAGATATTATTATTGAATGTTGCTTATTTTCTCTAGTTGGCCATAGATTTTTTTTCTTTATTTACTTGGTTCAGCCAACATCGACCTTCATCGTTCACTTAGGATGTAAGGGAGACCCCCCAAAATATGCAAAAGGTTATCTCCCTTTTTTTCCTAACTCCCCAAAAGGATCTCCTGAAGGAGTAGTCAATAACAAAGTAGCTTCTGAAGTTGGAAGCACACACTCTTTGGAAGGATTTCAAATTGTTTTGGATTCCTTAGAGGCTTTCTGAATTCCTCCAAATCCATTATTGAGTATTAGACAAGATGCACATATGCTCTGGATGAATTCGTCAGGAGAAATTGTTGTTTTTGAGAGTACTGGAGTACCTATCGGACCTAACGCATGATATAGAGTAGAGGATCCACTTTTCATAGTGAATCATTTAGGACCCTGACTCACATTGTCGGAACTTCTAATCCTATCTCCTTCCCTTTAATAGTATGTGATCTTTATAACAAACTAGGAGTGATTCCTCATCAACCTATTGAATCACAAGTGCCTGAGATGTTTGTTACCTATACAGTACCTTTAGACTATTTTACTGGAACTACTAGTAGTGTCACCGCTACTTCAGACCAATTGTTGGTTGGTTCTCACTCGATTCTTCCTCTCCATATGGCCCATTCTATTATGGTCCCACAAGCTACCATGGTTTCTACCGGAAATTTGGTTATCACTCAAGATCCTATTGGAACACCACTTCCACCTAGACCAAATCCATCACTTCCCCCTGGGTATAGAGCATTGAAAAATTTCATTTCCATCCCTACCTAGAATCCGTCCAGAGGGTCTAGAATTTTTGTTCCTCCTGGGTATAACGCTGCGAGTCAGTTTGTTCCTACACATATCCAGATTCTCTCCGGAGGGCCTTACGTTCCTCCTCCACCCTTTTTAGGAGGATCTCATCATCTTGGCTCTAGTGGCTCCAATCCAGATGAAGGAACCAGTCATTATATCACTTCTAGTTTCCATATTTGTGTTGGAGTTAAACCTCAAGCTAGGGGAAAACCTCAATTTGGAGGACAACCTCTGATTGGGAAAGAACCTCAACTTGGGGGGAAACCTCAGGTTGGAGTCCATAACCCAATTTATGGACAACATGTACTTGTGTTACAATCTCAAACTTGGAACCTTCCTTTCCAAGGAAATATACAACCGTCTGGGGGGAAACATCCTCAAGTCAATTCTTTTGTATCCCCTAACCTCGGTCAATCATATCCAAGTTCTTTGAATCCCAGTTGGGGTAAAAGATTTCAATCCAATGTTCCTTTCCAAGGGAACGTACCTAATCAACCCAACCCTATGGGCTATCTGCCTCAAAATCCTCCACAACAAAATCTGTTAGGACTGTCTAGTTATCTGTAGACTGCTTATGGTCCTACTGGTATACCTATGGGGCTTCCCCCTCAGAACTACCAGTTTCCTCAAGTGAAATGACAGTTGTCTTTTCTAGCCACTTTGGATTTACCTGATTTGTCTCGGATTTTGAATGATCCTATCTTACATTTTCCTTATTGGCTCGTCATACCGGCCAAGTTACCATTCGACATTCCTAAATTTGACGGTCTAGCAGGAGAAGACCTAAATAATCATGTTATGAATTTTCATCTGTGGTGTTCATCCAACTCCTTGATGGATGACTCCATAAGATTACAACTTTTCCAACGAACTCTCACGAGTTCGGCAGCAAAATGGTACATCAAGTTACCGCAAGGATTATTTAATGACTTTAACACCCTAGCCATGGACTTTTTGACACATTACCAGTTGCCAATTCGATATGATACAAGAACCAAAATTTTAAGTCCTTTTAAACAATCCTCGTCCACTCATATTTCTAATCACATTCATGAGTGGAGGAGGAGAAGAAGATTAATCAAAGTTCCTCTTCCTGATAAACTATTGACTGAGTGGTTTACCAAATCACTCATTAGACCTATTTCTAGTGATGTTGTCGTGGGCAGTGTTGTCACTGAAGAGCAGGCGATTAGTCGTGCTCAGTATCTAGATCTTGTTTATTCACAAACAGGGACACTTTATGATTTGATCCCTGACGCTCCTCATCCTTCCACAAATCCTAACCCAACACCTCCAACAGCTTCTCATGTTGTTGATGGTGTGATTGGCACCTTTCATGCTGAGACCCATTCTGTGTACGTCGGTCACACCAATCCCAAATTTAATAATTCTAATGTACAAAATACTCCTACTCCTACTCCTTCCTCCGATAAGACTGTTGAAGTTAATTCAGTTCAATCCACACCTACCAGGAAAAAAAAAAAAAAAGAAAGGGAAGGCTAATCACAAGGAAGACAAAAATAATAATCCACAATCTGAGAAATCCAAAACGCAACCCAGTGATGAGAAATATAAACGTAAACCTAGATACCCTTGCCTTATTTATGGTGATGATCATTACACGAAATATTATCCACGACGTATTGAGGTTACTAAGTTCCTCCAAGGGACCGGGAAGCCTCCCACACCTATCGTTTTGTCACAAAATTTCCCGTCTCAGTAGTAGGCCCAACTGTTCATTCATGACCAAGCTTCTCCTTCTACCTCATATTATGTCCTTATGTGTACTGGTGACTCTAAAAAGAATGAAGTTGCAGTTGCAACTGGAGCCAAATATTATTCTCCATCGAAGGAGAAAGTTGACGATATACCACCTTCGTTGGTTCAACCTCATCCCCCAACTTCACCTCCAAATAGTCCTCTTCATATCGAAAGACTGGGTCTCGATATAGTTCTTCACCCTCCTCCCAAGGGTGTTGTTCGAAAGTATGCTTTCAATCCTCACGCACTTGCTACCCAAAACTACAGTATTGTATAAGACCTTGCGCAAGCGCCCTCTATGATGTCAGCTCTCAAAGTCCTTCAAAGTTGTCCTACTCAATGGAAGGAACTGTTAAAGGCCATTGGTGGGATTGATCCTATGGATACTAATTTGATCATCTTTGACTTGGAAGATCACATTCCAAGGCTTCCTCCTCAGTTAGCGTTTCAGATCCAACTTGTTGTTGAAAACAATAATATCTGTAGAACCGTTATTGATGAAAGAGCCTCGAATTGCACTATGTCTTTTACGTGTTGGAAAGCTATTGGCTCTCCTGCCCTTACCGAGTCACACAATACCTTTAAGGATTTCAATGGTACAGGTTTTAAACCTTACGGTATTCTTCCCTCGTTGTCTATTATGTTAGAAGGTAAATTGGTTAATGTAGAGGTTGAGGTCTTCGATGCACCTCTTGATTATAATATTATACTTGGTCGTAGTTGGATTGATTCCATGCGCGCAGTTGTGTCTACCCTTTTCTGTGTGATACGTTTCCCGTACCAAGGAAAGGTCGTTACTGATGACTAACTAGACTTCTTTAATTCTGATTTTCGTACTAGAAATGTGCCTTTTATCTCGAAGACACCCCTCAGTTATGACAATTTTGGCGTGGATCTTCTAAAATATTCAACCTTGATGGGTACATTTCCAATCCCACCACCCGATATCCCTCCTCCTTTTGTCACTTCAATTAACATGATCTCGACCACTCTTCATGAAACCTCTAATTCATAGGACCCATGGGTAGTGCCTAGCTCTAGTGACTATCTTCGTTACAGTGACATAATGCCTTTAATTCCGGTCGAATCCACTTATCAAGCTATTCAATCGGCAACCCCCTCTCCTCCTTCTCTCTGTGATTCATCTCCTAATCCATTTCACGTGATCTTTCCTATGGATGAGATGATCATGTTAGTCATGTTAATGGAAGATACTCCATGGGACAATGGGCATCATCGTTCCATTCTCTTCCTAGAACGTGATACCATAGAGAGATACCAATAGATATTGACTCTGTTGACCATTGTTGTTGTTTCTTCCATTCCTGAGTCAACACACGATGTTTTGTATGAAGGGAACTTGAGTAAAATTTCACCTATCGTTCCTCTTGACATATCGATTAAACTCGGAGTCATGGAGAACGTTCATATCGGGGCCTCATGTTCTACTAATGAGGTCCACACGTATAAATCCCTTTTCCAAGAATTTCGTGACATTTTCTCCTGGAGTTAGGAAGAAATGTCAGGTATTGATCCTAATATCGTTGTTCATGAGATTAAGACATACTTGGATGCTAAACCCGTTCGAAAAATACTTCTCCCACTACATCCACACAAAGCTACTGCTATCAATCTTGAAGTTGAAAAACTTCTTAAAGTTGGCTTTGTCTATCCCGTGGCTTTGACTGATTGGGTATCCAATCTAGTTCTGGTAAATAAAAAACAAGGAACCATCCGCGTTTGTGTAGATTATAGGGACATAAATAAGGCTTGTCCTAAGGACAATTACCCAACCGCTTTCATTGACTAGATCGTTGACAACTGTGCCAGGAGTAAAATCTTCTCCTTAATGGACAGTTTCTCTAGCTATAATCAAATTAATATTTTACCTGCGGACCAATATAAGACTACTTTTATTTTCCCTTGGGGAACCTTTGTCTACCGAAAATTACCCTTTGATCTTAAAAATGCTGGTGTGACCTTTCAACGCGTTATGTCTTACACTTTCCATGATATTAAGCACATTGTGAAACCCCATCTCAACGATCTCCCAGCGCATTCCATGTGTTGCCAAGATCACCTGACACATTTAAGGGCCATTGTAATGACCCTTTACTTATTAATATGAATAATTTCATAAATAATCCTAAAGATTAGCTAAATTATAATTAATTATTATATAACCTTAATTAATTATATGTTATTAATTAATTATTTTTTACTATGATTAGCTTAAGTATGATTAACTCTTTAATTAAGGGTTAATGAATGATTAATTATTAAGTGAGTCATTAATTGATTAAGTATTAAATTAAAGGTTAAAAAATGAAATATAATGTTAAATGGGTTACGTATCCCATAAGGGATAACGTAACCCATACGTAAAAGGGAAATATTTAATAAGGGATAAGACCATTAAATAGAAATAAATGGATGGATAAGGCATTAATTAAGGGATAAGGTGTTTGGTGGAGGGGTGAATGTACGAGGACGGTGAAGGAGGCATAAGGGAAGGAGAAGGATTATGGAGAGGGGGATATTCATTCATGCATTCCACGAGAGGGGAAAATTGGGAGTATTGGGGCAGAGTTAGTTGACAGTGGGATTTACAGTGCACCGGGGCTGAGGGGTTTTGGGCTCGGAGATGAGGGGTTTTGGGCTCGGAGGGCTAGGACGTCCATTGATGTCCTAGGGCTAGGCGTACTAGTCGGTAGAGTGGCAGGTTTTGGGGTGTCTTAAGGAGCAAGCTGCTGCGGATAGGTTCAAGCGAAGGGAGCGACAGCATCAGAGCGAGGTATTTAAATTGTTATGTAAATTATGCAAATTGTTATGTAAATTTTTATTTTATTTATTGAAATATGGGAGTGAATATGCTAGATTAAGTGAATTTTGAGTAAATTTCAAATTTACTGTTCCGTTTTAATTCAATGGTAGTTTAAATTAAATGACGGTCACTACATCTGGTATCAGAGCCCTGGTTCAAATCTGGAACCGAGGGCCTGCTTAACCTGCACATAAAACATAGAACATTAATAAAAAAAAAATAAAGGTAAAATAAATAAATGTAAAACAAATTTACCAGGTTACTACATCTGGTATTCAATTACAGACAATTCAGTTGCTGTTGTGTCCAAACCACAAAATTTGTCCAGTCGTTTACAACCATTCCGGCACCTATTACTTCACTTCCACGATTGACAGTGCCTGCCACAAGAGGTATTTGAAGAAGAGTTGATAACTCATCTAGAACTTCAATTGAAGTATGTGGGTGGACCTATTAAACATCAACAAAACTATCTCATTAATATGCTTACCTCGCACCTCTAAGCTCCTAAACATATAGCGTGAATGTAATTATAAATGAATACATACTTCAAAATGTGAACAGTTAATAACTAAAACACTCATCGCTCAACTTGCGATGACAAAAGGAGGATTCAATGTGAGTTGGGCATTTCAAAAAATTAACTCTTACCAGACCACCTCTGTTGGAAAACATGCAATAACTCCCAACAAGAATATTTCCTGCAATAGTTTGCCTGAAAACCTCAACTCCCAGCACATTGGCTATCAATTCTTCCGTCTCCTGGAACAGAATGCAAAAGCATGTTAAGAATGAGGTTGGGTGATTCAAAGAAAAATAAATAAAAGACTGATTATGAGCTGCCTATTTACACAAAAATCAATAAAAGGACTTCCCTCTCCGAGAGACGGCTTAAACCATCCCTTGTCGCAAATCAGCATGCTCAAACCCCATCTGCACACACATTCAAACTAAGCTTACAGGGAAAAACTATGTGACAAGAGCACAGACAATGGCTTCAGCGATCCGAATGTCCACCAGAGTAGCGGCTTCAACGGCATCACACCATTCAAAACTTGCGACCTTACAGAGGCACCAACGGATGGAAAATGTTAATCCAAAAAAAAAAATCTTTCTAAACGATATGTACTCTGCCCATTTTCGTGCTTCAAATTTTTACTTATCGAATGCATTGCCCAACGTTCGAATCCCGGCGAGAACGCTTGAGTTCTTAGGGGCCGAAGGTGAGGACGAAAACCTTAGACGACAGGGCCAAAATACGTCGTTAGAGAAAGCAACCCTGCAAAAATTAGCGAAAAAGAACAAGATTAAGCAACACCTGGAAGAAACAAGAAACAAGATTTGCAAAATAATTGAAAATGATGAGAAAAGGATGGGAGAAACCCTAACCCGAATGCGTACTGGTTTAACATCAGAGCTCGTGACGATGGTGTGGTCTAATTTAAATTCCCTACAGTCGGCTCTGAGATTTTTCCAATGGGCCAAAGCTCAACCAGGGTTCAAGACGAACTCTGTTATGTACGACGAGCTCGTCAACATTGTTGGCCGGTGTAAAGACTTTGAAACCGTAGGGATGCTGCTTACAGAGAGAGTAACCCAAAAGAGCATTGCATATTGTCTGGGCAAGGATGCGTGATGCCATCCAAAAGGCGAGAGACCTCAGCGCTCAGTCCGAACATAATCAAAAGAGAATGCATTGGGTTTTCTACAAATTCAGTATTTCTGGATAAATTACAGAATTGAACGCCAAATTTGGCTGGCTCTTTCGAGAGCTTCAAGAAGACTTTTTAATATTTGAGAAAGCTAAATAGATTGTCTTGACCCGACCGCCGCCAGAGGCTTTCCTTCAACCCGTGCCAGACGCCTCTACCATTTCGTGCACCAACAGCTAGCACCTGCATCAACAACATCAAACACAAGCCAGTGCAAGAGTGTCGAGCTCCATTGCATAGCCTCGGGTTCACTTGCATAGCCTCCATTGCATAGCAGATAATTGCAAAAAAAAAATGTGTTAGGGCCCAAAGGCCAAGCTCCAAGTCCGCAAGCCGAACAACCCAGTACACGAGAGTGCGCAGCACAACACCAAACCCCAACCAAACCAACATGTAAACCATATTCAAATCCAAACGGTAAGCCGGAGAGACCATTCCATACACAGGCGAATAGTTGCTAGCGTTTCCAGATCCGCCTCCCTGCACAGCAAATGAAGAGGCAAATTAGAGAGTTAGGGTTCGTTTAGGGTTAAAGTAGTGCGGCAATATTTTA
>ML791058.1:381003-401739 GCA_009831015.1 Picea engelmannii
ATGCAAATTGTTATGTAAATTGTTATTTTATTTATTGAAATATGGGAGTGAATATGCTAGATTAAGTGAATTTTGAGTAAATTTCAAATTTACTGTTCCGTTTTAATTCAATGGTAGTTTAAATTAAATGACGGTCACTACAACCATTTTCGTACGCTGTCGTTATTATCGCGTATGTTTGAACCCACGCAAATGTGTTTTTTGTGTGGAATCCAACTAACTTCTTGGTTTCATTGTGTTTATACATGGGATTCGAGTAGACCCTTTGAAGGTTGAGGATGTTCTTAATCTACCTCCTCCTTCCACACTCTACCAGCTCGAAAGTTTGCAAGGGAAGGAAAAACATTTGCGTCATTGCATCCCCAATTACGCTGAACTGACAAAAGGATTCACTCGGATACTCAAAAAAGGTTACGAGTTTGTATGGGATGATACTGCAAACAAATCCTTTGAAGCTTTGAAACTCGCCTTAACCCGTACACCAATGTTGTTTCCACTAGACTATAGCCAAGATTACTTCCTCTACTTAGTTTCTTCGAACTCTATCATTGCTATGGTCTTAGTCCAAGAGGATGATTCACATGACGAACATGTGATATACTATTTGAGTCGGAGTATTACAACTACCGAGACCAAATACTTACATGTGGAGAAACTAGCCTTGGCAGTTGTTCAAGTTGTCCAATGTTTTCGTCATTATATCTTACTACGCAAATCCACCATTATTTATGATTGCAACCCCATGCAACATATCCTTACTCGACAATTTCTTGGGAGCAAGTAATCCAAATGGATAGTTATTCTCCAGGAGTTTGAATGCGCCAAGTTCAATAAATATTTGGTTTTTGCCGAATTGATATGTGACCTTCCCTCCACTACGACAGAAAATGTGGCAGAGGATTCCTTACCTGGAAAATCCCTTCTTCTAATCATTTTTGATGACGTATGGTACGGAGATATCATTATCTATCTCCAGAATCGAACTTTCCGGCCTTATCTCTCTAGTGCAGATTGTCATCGTATACGGTATCAAGTCTGTCAATACATCATCCTTGGTGATACCCTTTACCGCCATGGTAATGATTCCATTTTTCAATGATGTCTCACCTACGATGAAGCTGAGAGATATTTGAATGACTGTCACTCCAGAGCATGTGGCGGTCATATGTTTAGGTATGCCACTACCCAAAATATCTTACGAGCGGGTTATTTATGGACTTCCTTGTTTAAGGACTTCATTACTGCCATCCAGAAATGACATGCTTGCCAAACGTATAATTAGAAGATAAGATCCCATCCTGATCCCTTACATATTGTAGTTTCCATGGTTCCATTCACCAAATGGGGCATTGACTTCATGACATGTAACCCTCAGTCGGTCGGGGGGCATGGATACATCATTGTAGTTGTGGATTATTTCACTAAATGGTCCGAGGTGATGCCTACATTTGATAACACTGAGAAAATTGCAGCATTGTTCATATTCAATCATATCATTACTAGGTTTGGTATCCCTCAAACCATCGTTACTAATCAGGGTAGTCATTTTCGAAATTTAATGATGTTTGAACTTACTGACAAGTTGGGTCTTCGCCATGAAAACTCAACCCCCTATTATCCACAGGCCAATGGCTAGGTTGAAGCAATCAACAAAGTCCTTATTACTATGCTTCGACGGATGATAGGAATTCATAAGACAAACTAACACATGATGTTGTTCTCAGCATTATGGGTCTATCAGACATCCATTAAGTCTACCACTAGATTCACACCTTTCCAACTAGTCTATGGTATCGAAGTAATTTTATCGATTGAATGTGAGATACCATCTTTGAAACCAGCCGTTGAACTTCTCCTTAACACCTCTGTTGAAGAGGAGTGTCTTTTGTATTTGACACAACTAGATGAAACCCTTTCTGATGCCTCCTTAGTTATTGAAACTCAAAAGAAACGTGTTAAAGCCCAATATGACAAACATCTCAAACCACGTGTTTTTTATGAAGGTGATCTAGTTCTTCTTTACGAACAAGATCGTGATTTGCTAAGGGCCGGTAAATTTGAGCCCATGTGGCAGAGTCCTTACATTGTCAAACGAGTGTTGGAGAAGGGAGCTTATGTGCTAGTTGATTATGATGGAATTCCTTTGAGTGAACCCATAAATGAACTTTACTTGAAGAAGTACTATGCTAAAATCATTTTTTGCATAAGTGCTTGTACTTTTAGTGTATCATACTCTTGTGTGCTTTTTCATTGTTTGGTTTTGACCTTCAGCTACTTACCTTGTATTGTGCTTGGTTTCTAGATGTCGGTGTCTTCTTTAACCTACATTGGCTTCACTGATGGTGCTAGTCACAGTAATCATAACTTAGCGTCTGTTTCTTGGGAAATCTATGCACCTGCAGATGAATTGATCAATCTACATGGTGTTTCACTTGGTCGTGCAACTAACAATATTGCAGAATACAGTGTGGTCATCGAATTATTAACCGACGTTGTTTCGCTTGGAATCTGTCACCTTATTGTACGACTCGATTCACAGATAGTAGTCTTACAGTTGAGTAATGTTTACTCCATTCGAAGTCCTACGTCGTTAAGGGTATATTTATGAATTCACCTCTTGGAATGTTATTTTGATTACATTGAATATCAACACATTCCTAGATGTCTAAATACGTTAACAAATGCTTTGGCTAATTATGTGTTAGACAAACATTTGAGACATTTATAAAATCCAATCAGACTTTGTATATACAACAAGTAAGTCGGTATAAGCCTCATATATATATCACGATAAAAGTTTTACAAAAAGTGTTTTTGTTCGAAAACCAAAATATAAAAAATGTGAAGCACGTGGCTTCATATACAATAGAGAATCAAGGATGTTGCTCTCTATAACATGCAACTTCCCGTGCTACTCTATGGAGCATTCGACAGATGGAAGCAGACATTCCCACTATGTGGTGCTGGTAATGCCTCAGAATATCATCTGTGGATGCATATGGGATGTTCATCATGAGTCCCTCTAGATTCTTCTCTAGGGTCTCGAAGTCAGCAGTAGCTACTCTTGCTACGTCAGCTCTATCCCCTCACCTCTGGAGAGGGGATGAACTAGGAGGATGATAAGGTCCCACATATGCATCATCAAAGAGCATTTGATTAGTCATCGGATAAAAAAAATAAAAAACATTTTATATTATTAAAAATAACAAAAACATGATATAAAAAAAAATTCCTTCTTACCTATGTCCCCCCATTGGGAACCCTCGGGAAGAGCTAAGTCTCGATCTCCTCAGAATTCTATCTCGGCATATGCGTAGTCATCAACCATGAGCATATGAGTTCTCAACCAGTCGAAGAAGACATCGTTATATCTAACGATGGGACCAGTTGCATGTTGTGCCGTGAGGTCGACCCACCTCTTCATTCTTAGATCCTGTGGGGCAGGTATACTCCACTCTACCTGTAAGCACAAAACCGGGACCCTCTCTAAGAAGAAGGATACCAAAATCGACTCGTATCCAATCTCTTTTAGCTCACCACTCCTGCACTTGGTCAGTTTGTTTTTCATACTTTTGAGAATCCCTTCGCACTAGCTGAAAACTTGGGGCTCCATACACTCCAGCGCATACTGAAAATATCTCTGAAGAGCCATATGGGGATCTGCACTCCCTACCATGCGTGTGATGGTATAGAAGATGGTCCATAGAGGCAAGTCTCGTACATCTCTTATAGCGACTTTACCACTATGCTTCTGAGTACCTGACACACAATGTGCACTAATATGGTGGTTCATAGGCTCTCCAGCACCTCTACTACCTGTAAGAGTTACTCAGGACCCATGGTGAGATAGCTCGGTTAAGAAGTAGATATCCTCAATATCTATCATAATAATATGAGCACCCATGTGAAATTCTTGCTCGTTCACATCCCACATGTGAACTAGGTACTTAAGTAATCTCACCTGGGCCCTCATACCCTGGATCTTAAAGAATTTCAACAACCCACACTACCAAAGGGCCATTATCGTTCCTAATTCATTCCCGGAAAAGTAGTCTTCCTCCTCGTGCTCTCTCTCACATCATTCCAACATTTTTACCATGGAAAACCTACAATGGAACAATAAAGAGAGATTAGCATCATTATCTTCTTCCCTGGAGAAATTTTATTGGCTTATTCATCTTTAAAAACTTTTGGGGCTACACACGTCGTAGGCCAGGGCATCTGCACAATGCAGAGTCATCACAGGCTAGATTTAGGGCTGCTTGTGATGATCCTATATCGTTTCAAGGCCTGATATAGGGCGCCTGTGACGACCTTCGCGCATAGGTACCCTCAAAAAATTAACTCAAAAGTCTAATTTTAACTAATGAAAAACAAATTTAGATCCATGGAAAGTTGAAAGAGATGAAGATTACTTGTTCTGTGGAGACGGTTCGTCGAATGATCAACCATGACCTCCACAATCCGCAGTTGAAAATCGAGGTAAATAGGGGATTTTGAGCAAGGTTTGGGTGAAATGACAAATGAAATAATGAAATGAGGTTTTTACCCGTTTTTATTGATTTTTTCACTTTTTCATTTGTATTTTATATTATTTTATATGTTTGTATCTAAACCCTAAAACCCTAACAACTTTTAAAGTGTTTGAATTTTGTAGATAAAAAGTCTAGGAGTGAAGCATTGAAACAGGGATCCTCTTTTTGGCTTGTTTTTATACATTTGTCGCATGTACAGATCCTTTTAGGGGTTTTCAGGAAAAAATTTGATCTTAGTTTTTGTCCTTTCTTGTGCTCATAAATCAATGAGAATGTAACCGAGTACACTTTTATCTCTTTTTCGGACTCGTAATGGTAACACAAAAAATGAAACCTATGGAGCATCCTTTAAGCTCTTTTCACACTCCATAAAAATGAAAAGATTGTTGAGTGACCTTATTCTTTTCACGCTCGTAAAAGTATTTGAAGAAAACATCTAATGAGCTATAGCTTATCATTTTTTCGATCTCATCAGATTAACTTACGAAAAAAGATCTTATGGAGTTATCTTTAAGTGTTTTTCAGACTCCCTAAGCATGAAAAACCCCTGAGTTTTCTCTCTTTGGACTCATTAAACAAACATTGAAAGACCCACATGGGACCTGTTAGTATTATGATCTACAAGAGAATATAATCTTTAAATTGGTGGAAAGTCCTAGCAGCACATCTGTCGGATACATGTGCGCTACTGGAAAAGTGTTATTCTTGCAATGCCATCATATGCTCTTAGTCTTGGGTGACTAGAACAAGTCATGATGTAGGTGGAAAACATCAGTTTGGTTACTCTCATGTAATTTCTCATTATGACCAAAGTTCCATTAAGCTATGCCAAGAAGGTTTTATGTCATGTTATCATGATAAGGTCATCACTCAAGGGAAAAGAGGAAAACTTGTTTGAGCTAATTACTTGCACATCATATTAATCAAGTAAAAGATTTTTTGGTATTTGTATCAAAATTTTAAGGGCTCGAAGGCCAAGCTCTAAGATCCTAGTCCACGAGCTAGAACCCTCACATATAACCACAGGTTATCAATAACACATAAGCCAAACAAGCCAAGTGCTAAGACCTCACTCCACATGCCTCATCGAAATTCCATGAGAGCATCGACAAGTGCACATGATTTTCCATGTGTAAAGGCACATCAAGGTCGTAGTTGCCATGTTTAAAGGTGGTGTTACATTACATCAAGAACACCAAGCCACGGCATGTAAATGGAAGCGTTGCACCATTCATATCCAGTAAACAAGTGTTGACTGTATATAATAACGAAGAGACAGCAAAGGGAGAAAATAGAGACATTGGTAAACACCAAAGGCGAATCTTAACCGGATTCGAAATGGTGATCGGTCGAGGCATGCCTCGGTTTGACCACTCAATTGCTCTCCAATGGAATGCACAAGCTCCCTTTGATGAGGACTTCTTGGGAGCATGTAATGGGCATGGGGCCAGGGATGCTCTTCACCAACCAGTTCCTTCTATGGGAGGCCAAACTACAGGAAGATTTCAACAAGAAGCTTGCAAAGAAGCCAATCAGTGAAGGTTTTCCGGTTCAGATGAAGACTTGGCCAATGTATTTTTTTTGATTTCATTGGCACAAATGATAATTGTTGAGATCTCACTCATATTATTTCCATGAATTGTGATAACCAAAGTGAAGAGTCGAGCTATACTGGTGTGCTACTTGGATGAAAGGTTGTTTGCATTTTTTCTTAATCGCTTGTTTAAACTTCCTGAGTTGGACTATTACTGAGTCTTATGTTTCACTTAAGAAGATGCGAGAACATTACCTACTTGGGAATAATAAATCACCAATCAAAGTCCAACTCCAGATTCACAACAGGGAATTCAATCAATGATTTTAGGCAGTGATTTGGCATTTAAGCTACAATTGAGATTCTCAAGGCATAAAATCAGCAGTTAGAGGATAAAAACAGGACAGATGGCCCTAATCTTAGATAGTCATATCATGCTCACCCTTTCTCAGGGTAAAATCAACAGACAGATGGAAAATTCATCATCAACCTCAACTATTCGAAACTCTTGCAACCAACTTTAGTTCTGAGTTTGTTCTTATTAGATTTTGTTGTTAAATTGAAGGCATAATGTCATTAGTCAAAGAATCAATCTCCAGGAATTCAATGAGCATATTCAAGAAGCATTTAAACATTCCATAGATAGATGGCGAAGCGTTTTAGGAAAGTAGGCTGGCAAAGGATTCTTTCTAGATCCTAAGGGTATTTGATTCCAACATATTCTATATTTCCAAAGCATGGGAAGGCAGAGCATCTCTGATTTCAAGCAGCATGAGGATTTGACAGAAGAAATAAAGGGATCAAATCCAACACATCTGGAAGCAAGAGATTGGCCATCAAACCAACTCTAGATTTGAATGTCATTTTCTTTACAAGCCCAAAATCAATAGTCGATTTCTTACAGATCGATTACTTTCATTTTTCTTTGTTGATAGGATTTCATTCCTAAAAAATTGGTAGCAGTTGGAAATGTATTCATTATATATTCCATGTTTTGAAAACTCTAGAGCGAGGGTGAGGGATTTTTCGGAAGAAATAGATGGACCCGAGAGAGGAATGGGGGCAGAGGCCTGTGTAGGAATTATTGTAAGCCTATGGGAATTTATTTAAGTATTCATTTCTGACATTGAACATCCAGGTGTATTGTTTTACCAGATTGTGATCTCTTCCTGTTTTACATTCTATTTTCATCTTACTTGAAAGAATTGCAGACATTGAGAATCAATGGCTACTCATGAATGATAGATTCTTGAGTGGTAAATATTTTTCCATGATTGCCTATTATCCGTGTGTTTTGTTTCAAGTATCATTGCATCCATTTGACAGAGAGAATCTCTATTTGGTAGATGTTCTACTATTTGTCATGTTCTCTATTCTTCCATCCACCATCATATAAGTATTTTGTCTGATATGCAACTCACTGGCCTTCAATCTAACAAGATGTTTACTTGACTCCATGCCCAATGGTGTTTTAATTGATCTGCATTTAGCTTGTTTCTCTTATTCTTTCTCTTATCATCTACCTCATCCACCTTATTTCAAAACCCAAACACATTTTTATTTATAAAATCATTGCAATAACCGAAGATGTGCTAGGCTTGACCCTATAGCAGTCCAGTGGAAACTTCTAGCACTAACTTCTTTTGGCGTCATTGTTGGGGAAGAATAAGCAACGAAGATATCTTCCCTATGAGAACAAAAATGATCAGATCCACTTCTTGATGGTGAATAGGAAGAGGGCAGATACATGACTGCACATTTTTCACCATGGCGACTCCATTGTTTCAAGATTCATAGGCGACTCCACTGGTTGAAGATCCAGGATGGCCATGGAAACTATTTTGGCTCAGAGGTATGCATTTTTTTATTTCACCAACATAGCTGGTTTTCCACATCCATTGCCTACCATAGCCGAATGGGATGACTATCTTCCCAGATTTAGAGGAAGTAAGCACAATCACCCTGGTGAGCACTTATTAAATTTTCATAAATGTAGGCTTGAGCATGATTTTGTTCACGAGGATGTCTTAATCAAGATGTTCAGATTTTCATTAGAAGAACATGCTCATGAATGGTGTCAATCCCTTCTTGTTGCTAGCATTCATTCTTTGAAGGATTTTCATATTGTCTTTCATCATTATTACAAAAACATTTATCCGGTTGATTTTCCTTTTAATAATTGTTGTAAAAAAATTGAATTTGACATTCAACATTCAATTAGTATTTCTTCTGTTTGTAAGGATGTTGGTGACAACCATACTGTAGACACATTTGTCCTTTGTTCAAATGTTTCTAGTAATTTTGACTATGATATAGAGGATGATTATGTTGAGGAAGGAAAAGATGTTTCGTTGTCTTCCGAATCTTCTTCTAAATCTATTTTACAGCATGAGGTTGCTCGTCCTTCTATGCAAGACACAAAGGTTTTTGGCTCACCTATCTATGATGAGTATTATAATTCTGAAGATGACGGTATTTTCTATGAACAACAAATCTCATCTTTTCTCTCTAAGGCCTTTGATCAGCAGCTGTATCATAGAAAAAATTTAGATTCTCTCCTTAATAGTCATGGTTCAAGTGGAGGACAAATTTTCACATCAACACATAATGAAAACTTCAGCAGTAAGCCACTTTATGATAGATATGTATCCGAAGTTGAGGAAGGCAATGATGGGGACCTAAAGCAATTTTATGAACAAATTATTAAGCCTATTCCTTCACTAGTTGTAACAAATTATTTTCTGGAAGTCAACAAACCAATATCCGATATTAATGGATCACCATCTTCAGAAGATATTAAGCTGGTTGGGATTGGCATTATTGAGAAGATCAGTTTACTATCTCATGAACAGAAAAATAGTATCACTTACAGAATAGACATCAAACAATAATTGAGTAGAAGTGAAATCAACTTGCAATCATGTTCAGATTTGCAAATAGTCGAACATGGCAGCCATTATCAGAAAGAAAATATGCGGAGACCTTTTGATCTTCAGCCGAAACAATAGGAAGAGGTTTTTCTTTGTCTCTTTCATGATCCTTTTGCTGATTATATGGAGTTTTCAAGCACTTCAAACTGAAAATTATTCTTGCTCAACGAAGGTTGGCTTTGCTTCACTTTTCCATTTCACTTTGATATGCTATGGGTCTCTTTATTTGTCAAAACCAAATCAAGAGTTTCACCAATTAGCAAGTTACTTGTATGGCTTCATTGGAAGCATGCTTTTACCTGATCTAAAGGAAGCATTTGGTTAGAAGTAGGGCAGGCAATAAGCTCTCTTCTTGAGCATTTGTTTTCGCAGTTTGCATAGTGTAATCAGATTTGCAATGAGTTTGTTTTCAGCATTTTGTTAGAGTTTGTTAAGTCGCAGAAGTTTGAAGTCAGAGTTGAAATGATATTGACTGACTCCATAACCCAACGGACTAGGTGGAGCATAAATGTGGATGTTTTTAGAGGAAAAAGTTTGCAGGTTGCATTGCACGGATGCACAGAAGAAAGGTACAATGGTTTGCTTGTTCTTGAGGCCTCATAGGGAGAGCATCATCCCCAGAAGGAGCCAGTGTTAGTATTATGATCTACAAGAGAATATAATCTTTAAATTGGTGGAAAGTCCCAGCAGCACATCTATCGGATACAGGCACGCTACTGGAAAAGTGTTATTCTTGTAGCGCCATCATATGCTCTTGGTCTTGGGTGACTAGAACAAGTCATGATGTAGGTGGAAAACATCAGTTTGGTTACTTTCATGTAATTTCTCATTATGACCAAAGTTCCATTAAGCTATGCTAAGAAGGTTTTATGTCATGTTATCATGATAAGGTCATCACTCAAGGGAAAAGAGGAAAACTTGTTTGAGCTAATTACTTGCACATCATATTAATCAAATAAAAGGTTTTTTGGTATTTGTATCAAAATTTTAAGGGCTCGAAGGCCAAGCTCTAAGATCCTAGTCCACGATCTATCACCCTCACATATAACCACAGGTTATCAATAACACATAAGCCAAACAATCCAAGCACTAAGACCTCACTCCACATGCCTCATTGAAATTCCATGAGAGCATCGACAAGTGCACACGATTTTCCAGGTGTAAAGGCACATCAAGGTCGTAGTTGCCATGTTTAAAGGTGGTGTTACATTACATCAAGAACACCAAGCCAGGGCATGTAAATGGAAGCATTGCACCAGTCATATCCAGTAAACAAGTGTTGACTGTATCGAAAATAATGATGAAGAGATAGCAAAGGGAGAAAATAGAGACATTGGTAAACACCAAAGGCAAATGTTAACCACATTCGAAATGGTGACCAGTCGGGGCATGCCTGGGTTTGACCACTCAATTTCTATCCAATGGAATACGCAAGATCCCTTTGATGAGGCGTTCTTGGGAGCATGTAATGGACATGGAGCTAGGGATGTTCTTCACCAACCAGTTCCTTCTATGGGAGGCCAAACTATAGGAAAATTTCGACAAGAAGCTCGCAAAGAAGCCAATCGGGGAAGGTTTTTCGGTTCTGATGAAGACTTGGCCACTGGATTTTTCTTGATTTCATTGGCACAAATGATAATTGTTGAGATCTCACTCATATTATTTCCATGAATTTTGATAACAGAAGTGAAGAGCCGAGCTATACTGGTGTGCTACTTGGATGAAAGGTTGTTTGTGTTTTTTCTTAATCGCTTGTTTAAACTTCCTGAGTTGGACTATTACTGAGTCTTATGTTTCACTTAAGAAGATGCAAGAACATTACCAGGACACTTGGGAATAATAAATCACCAATCAAAGTCCAACTCCAGATTCACAACAGGGAATTCAATCAACGATTTTAGGTAGTGATTTGGAATTTAAGCTACAGTTGAGATTCTCAAGGCATAAAATCAGCAGTTAGAGGATAAAAACAGGACAGATGGCCCTAATCTTAGATAGTCATATCATGCTCACCCTTTCTTAGGGTAAAATCAGCAGAAAGATGGAAAATTCATCAGCAACCTCAACTATTTGAAACTCTTGCAACCAACTTTAGTTCTGAGTTTGTTCTTATTATATTTTGTTATTAAATTGAAGGCATAATGTCATTAGTCAAAGAATCAATCTCCAAGAATTCAATGAGCATATTCAGGAAGAATTTAAACATTCCATAGACAAATGGCGAAGCATTTTAGGAAAGTAGGCTGGCAAAGGATTCTTTCTAGATCCTAAGGGTATTTGATTCCAACATATTCTATATTTCCAAAGCATGGGAAGGCAGAGCATCCTTGATTTCAAGCAGCATGAGGATTTGACAGAAGAAATAAAGGGATCAAATCCAACACATCTGGCAGCAAGAGATTGGCCATCAAACCAACTTCAGATTTGAATGTCATTTGCTTGACAAACCCAAAATCAATAGTCGATTTCTTGCAAATCGATTACTTTCATTTTTCTTTGTAGATAGGATTTCATTCCTAAAAAATTGGTAGCAGTTAGAAATGTATTCATTATATATTCCATGTTTTGAAAACTCCAGATCGAGGGTGAGGGATTTTTTGGAAGGAAGAGATAGACCCGAGAGAGGAATGGGGGCAAAGGCCTGTGTAAGAATTATTGTAAGCCAATGGGAATTTATTTAAGTATTCATTTATGACATTGAACATCCAGGTGTATTGTTTTACCAGATTTTGATCTCTTCCTGTTTTACATTATGTTTTTGTCTTACTTGAAAGAATTGCAAACATTGAGAATCAATGGCTGCTCATGAATGATAGATTCTCGAGCGGTAAAGATTTTTCCATGATTTCCTATTATCCGTGTGTTTTGTTTCAAGTACCATTGCATCCATTTGACAGAGAGAATCTCTATTTGGTGGATGTTCTACTATTTTTCACGTTCTCTATTATTCCATCCACCATCATATAAGTATTTTGTTTGATATGCAACTCACTGGCCTTCAATCTAACAGGATGTTTACTTGACTTCATGCCCAATGGTGTTTTAACTGATCTGCATTTAGTTTGCTTCTCTTATTCTTTCTCTTATCATCTACCTCATCCACCTTATTTCAAAACCCAAACACATTTTTATTTATAAAATCATTGCAATAAAAGAAGATGTGCTAGGCTTGACCCTATAGCAGTCTAGGGGAAACTTCTAGCACTAACAGGACCGAACCACTCCTTCTTAGGGTTCGTTAAACATACTATGAGGGACTCGTCTGAAGGATAAGCTTACATCAACAAGCATATGTTATCCTTCTCAAGATTTCGTAAAAATAAAGAGGTACTTGCCAGAAATGGTGGGGGAAATTTGGGAAAGAAATATGTCTTTGTATTTGTGTTAGTGGAAGTAATAGTCGCTCTTGAACATGGCACACACCTTCATCATTGTATCCGGGTTGGGAAATCCATTTGTCTCTTGTTTGACCATCTGCATGTCTATATGTTGGGTCCTCCTTGAGTCAATGATACCAAGAACATTGTCGTGTCGTTCATATGTTCAAGAAAATTCCAACCTGAATAAGCCTTCTATCGAGTCGACCATGTGCAGTTATAAATTTTCTACCATGTCAGCATTGCCTGAGTCAGTTTCAAATCAGTTCACACTCTTATCTACTTCAAATTTGTTACTTATTTTTTGTCATTGATGGGGGATACATTAAGGCCCTCCTGTGATGAGTCTTTTCCTATCGACTTCAACTCATTATCCAGGAAAAAAGACTTAGAAATAATTTAGTACCTTAGAGCCTGCATGCCTAAATGGCAAGTCTTTTCGCTTCCAACAGTGGGTTCACATCATTGAACCCTGATTGGGAGATTTCATCGAGTGTTCGACTTCAATTCATTTATTCACATTCGTTGGATTGTACTAGGGTACCTTGGGATTCATTGACATCAATGGTGATTTCCCTCGCACTTGTTAACAGTTCTCATCATTGATCGGTAATCAAGTGGCTTCTACCATGTTTGACTTCAGCACCTGTAATCCCATGGTTATATTCGTACTTAGGGATGATGGAAATGAAGACCCTAGGTCTCATCATTCTGATCTAGGTTGTGATGGAGTATTTATGATTTGTATTAACACATAGATCCACTGTGTATGTCTCGTGGCTATGTCTGAATTTGAGTCATTTTAAAGCATAGATCCAAAGTGTATTCCTAGTAGTTATGTTGATTCACAATGACATGGATCCATAGTGTATATTTAGTGGCCATGACTCACTTGACATTTTTTAATCTGAGTATGGGAATGCTTACCTCAAAAAATGGTATATTATTATGTTGATTCTTGACTGTTTGCAGGTTACTGATTGGTTCACTCCTTGTTTTTGACACATACATTCTAAAAAGTATTTCAGTTGCCACAAGTTCCAGCTTCATACTTTGGGGGGGATTTTTTTACACATTATTTTGGTCACCCCAGTGATCCATTGATAACAGGTGTTTATGTTCCCATAAAAATATAAAAAGAGTCTTTCTCCATGAGGAAAGTGATTGGATTTCTCTTCTCAAAAACCCTATTAAAAAAGGTCATCACAGGTTTCACTATACACAGGGTGCGACGATGCCTGATCGTTGCCCTCTGCTCTAAAGTTGGGTTGCAACATCTTCATAGGTTTCTCTATAGCTAGGGTGCGATGATGTCAAAAGAGTAATAAAAGGTCAAGTTTCATGAAATTTCTAGAAGGGGATATTCTAGAAGATGGGGTGGCCTCCGAATGGTTTGGATCTTACTCACTTCTTTGATTTGGTGGGATCATCCTAATCTCTTCATCCATCTCTCTTTCCCCTATATAAAGAGGGATCTCTGATGGAAAAGGTTAGGCAAGGTTAAGGTTGAATAGGCTAAGAATTGGATGAGGAATTCTACTTTAGTTCATACTTGAGAGCTTCATTTTAGTTCATCAAGTCATTGTGGATGTTCTTCATTCAAGGTTGAAGCAAGTGTGTGTGTTGGAGAAAAGGGCCATCAAAAGGGAATCTTGCGACATCAAGGCTTTGGTTTTAATATCCACTTTCATTTTAATATGATACAGTGATATGTTTCTTTCCCATAAAACTTGCTTTGTTTTATTGTATGATTCCTTGATCACATACATAGGTTCTTGTTGAGTTCATTGTATTTCTTTCACTTTGGTTGGCTTGTGTTCCCTTGAAGATTCAATATCACAGGAGCACTGGAGTGGAGGTAGGATGGCAATGGCAAGAGGAAATGACATTTAAATGGTATGTTGTCTATCTCTTGTTAAATAGTAAACTCAATAATTAGAGCTTAGGGAAAACGTTATATTATGTTTTGTTTTGTTCTAGATATAGGTGGATCTAGGGAGATCTATTTATGTCTGCATTTATCGATTAATCCCATAACACTGATGCACCCATGCTTCCAAGGGAAAATGGGTCCACTACTTGGGCATGCTCCCATGTTTCCCCACCCTTTCCCAAACACAAAACAATTCTTTGTCATTCATCGTAAGGGAAAAAGGGTGTGTTCCCCCTTGGGCTCGTATGCCAATCTGAGATCAGTTTTCCATTGACAAAGCCACCAGATTCATTGAACAGATTCAACACATTTGCTAATAGGTCTAGGAGATTTTGCAGAAATCCAATGCGAAGTACAAGAAATGCCATGATCAACATAGGGTACCACACTAGTTTCAAGTTGGCAACAAAGTCTGGTTACATTTGAAAAAGGAGCATCTCACAAGGCCCCATCAGAATCTCCGCCCACTTCCCTATGGGCCTTACACTATCACCAAGGATGTGGGTAGCAATGCTTTTGAGCTCAACACTCCACCCTTCCTTGGTCTGCACCCAGTGTTCAATGTGGACCTCCTTTGACCATATTTTCCACCATTATTGGACACCTCAGAGATCATAGAACAACTAAAACCCACAGAGCTCAACCATGACTACATGGAACAAGCATCCATTTATCAGATAGCGGACATGCATGTCAAGGGAACTCGCCAGCAGGGGATTCAGCTTTATCGGGTTGTCAAGGCAGAGAAACTCCTACACCAAGGCAAGTGGCTCACCTGGGGTGAAATCTAGCAAAAGTCTCCTCACCTGATGGGGGGACTCAATGCAACGGATACCATTTCTTCCTAAGGGGGGAGGATGGATCCAATTGGTTAGTGGTGGCCACCCACCTATTCCAACTGGCTCCTCTTGTCCTTTTTTAGTTCAGCACGTTCTTCTCTACTTCTTTGTAATTGTGGATTCTACACTTCTAGGGTTGTCTGAAGCCGTACACATCTTCCAGGTGGATATTGGTGGCCTCTCACCTAATCCAACTGGCTTATTTTGTATGTTTTCATGTCAACCTCAGTGTGCCCAAAAAATATTGTTCACCCACCAATCGTCACATATCTTGGACTAGTGCACCCCATCCTTGGGCGTGTGCCCCTTGTCTTTGTAGATTTTAACCTTGTACAATATCTACTGTAAACAGATATTCAAAAAAAGAACAGAAAAGATACAATGGCAGATACAAAAATTACACAGATATTTTTCCCCTGGAAACCCAAACCGGGAAAACCAACATATTCTATATTCATTCATTGTGTTACAATGTTTACAATACAAAATACATATAGGATCCAGCGGCATCCAAAACCCTAACCCAATGACCTGGATTAGTCCAAAACCCTAATTCCTTAACCGAAAATAGAAAACCATCGGCAAAGAAACCATGTGCCAAAAAACCACCTAAATATAATGTGGTCCCAAAAATGCGGTCTATATGCAGAAAAAAATTTCGGGGTTGTTGCCCCCAAACCCCCTCTAACCCCCCTATGCACTCGGCGCATACACTCAAACACTACTACTCGTGCAAATAATATAACACATACCCAATAGTCTTGGGCTCTTCCTTGTGTCGATCTTCGTGACTCTCCATAGGTGTATCGATGGGGTCATCCAACCTCTTCGATGCACCCATGCTTCCAAGGGAAAATGAGTCCACTACCTAGGCATGATCCCAATTTTCCTCACTCTTTCCCAAACACAACCCAATTCTTCATCATTCATTGTAAGGGGAGAAGGGCATGTGTCCCCTTGGGGTCATATGTCACCATCGTGGCCCAAGGTTCTCTTTCTCACACCCATAATACAAGTTATTTCCTAACTGTTCACTTCTCCCTTGTGCTCTTCGTCCATCCCATCGTCAAATCTACCCAAGGAGCGCATGTGCTCGCTAGGTGTCACAAAAGGCCTTACATTTGTCATGATGTAAAATCACAACCTATGATTCAATTTTTTTTTTTTCAAATTATATATTTAACATGGTTCATTTTATATCCTCTGATGTTGAGTTCATTAGTTGCACATACTCTGAATAAATTCACAAGAAACAAAGTAGTACTACCATGCATATAGAACCAACCAATTTGATACTATTGTGTTTATTGTTCACCCAATAAACACAATAGTATATTCCTTCTAGTAATCACATGAATACTAACATTGATCCTTATATATTTTTCCATCAACAATGATCCATACAAGGTAATATCATGATTTAGTTAACATGAAATGTTTTACAAGATTTATGGAGCGTGCAGTTTGGGAAAACTTTTATATTACACGCAACGACTGGTGGAATGTTATGAGATTACACAATAGTTGTAGGAGGTAGGTTTGGGTAGAATAGGGTGCTCAAAATTCAATGAAAAGTGTTATAGTTACCCCACAATGACACTGGCAAAACTCTTAGTAGATGTAGGAATGGGAGATAACACATGTTTAAGTGACTATAACTAAATATTAAAAGGTGTGAACATTCCAAGGACATGTGATGTCTTAAAATTTCTCTACTCTAGTAAAACAAAACAAAAAAAAACTAATCCATCAACGTCCCAAGGACTTAAGAGTGTCTTAATCACTATTTTACTAGTATCCCAAGGACTAAAGCTGTCAAAACCATTATTTTGCTAGCATTCTATTCCAAATACTTAAAATTGTTTTAACCACTATTTAGCTAACATCCCATCCCAAGAACTTAAAGTTGTTTTAACCACTATTTAACTAACATCCCAAGGGCATAGAGTTGTCCTAAAATTTCTTTATTATGATCACTAATAATTGTTTTGTGTGCACTCCAAGAATTTAAAATTTCCTTAACATTTCTTTATGTATATCAATAACCATTATATTTTTAGCATTCCAAGGACACTGAGAGTTGCCCTCACATTTCTTTATGTTATTCACTAAACATTATTTTACTAACATCCAAAGACGCCTTAATGTTGTCATAGCATTTCTTTATGTTTTGCTAACATCTCAACCCCTAATGTTGTCTAAACAACTTTTAGCACCCCAAGGATTTAAGAGAGATTTCTTTCGCACTTCTTTATCTTTGTGTCACATTCATTAATGACCATTTTACATAATAATAAAAAATATAAAGAAATATTATTTATGGTGTGCTCAAAGGTAAGGTATTGGTTTGGTTTGTTACCATCTCAATGTAAATGGTTTAACATCCCAAGGTAATTGTTTTAACATTTGTTTATGTTGCGCTTAACGACAACTATTTTGCGTTATGAGTATAAAAAAATATTATGCCCTTGCCCCAATAACATTTGTTTTGTCTTTGATGCCCAATAAGCTGTTTTGTCTTTTTCTATGTTGTGGTCGATTAACCTGTGTTGGCATTGCAACTTGCAAGGATTTAAACATTTAAAAATAGTTAAACATTTTTTAATGTCATGCTCAATGATGAATGTGCGTTCCATTTCTTCCCACCGATGTCTTAACATTTCTTTATGCCACCGTCAATGTTAATTAATTTGCATACACCGACGACCACACACTCAAACAACAAAAAGGTGTCGTATCAAGAAACCAAAGGATTCATTTTGTAAAAAAAGATTTCGTGGGTCCGAACACGTATGTATGACAAAGAGCTTTGTGAATAATTTTTCTTTCTTTGATATGGCTTGTTCACATGATTGGACAATGAGATGCAGGTTCTTCACTTTTTCTTTCCAGCATGCATTTAATTGAGTGATCCAATTTTTGGATGGGAGATCTTGTTGTCTTCTTCTCGTTTATGTCATGTTGTTGACAATGGTTCCAAAAGGAAGGACTGTGTCTAAATAGAAACGTTCTTCATTTTTTAAATCCGTGTGCAAATGTTTGAGAAAATTATGTGCCCTCGTTCCAAGGGAAGCCATGATTTGTGATGTTTCCCACGCCTCATCAATCAGTTCCATTATTTTCTTAATACTGTTCTCCACATATCCTCTACACGATGCGAGCAGGATAGAGGATCCTTTTAACTTGGTTGTAGGGGTGGCAGGCATGGCTATTGCTAAAGGACTGGCAAGCAATGGAATAGGAATCAAAGCTTCCTCCAATTCCTTGACCCTGTGCTTTAGTCTAGCATTCTCAGCCTCAATGCCTCCAATGGAATCATCAAGAGCATCTCTGGTTGTTATGTGAAGTCAAAAGATTTGGGACGACCGCATGTTCGCAAGGTTAACCTCTGAATGATATTTTCCTTTCTTATTTTTTACATCTCTATTTTCAATAATTAGTTTTTTAGACTCGTTGTCAAAAACAACGCTCTGGAACACGAAGGATTCATCTTCATCAAAAATTTTGGTATCGACTATGTCCATTGGATGACTATGTTGGATTGTGTCTCTGGGATGATGAAGGTTGTGGAATACGTTATCCAGATCAGGCTCAAGTTCCATGTTCTCACTCTCAATTTCGGGCTCTTCTGCATGTCCCACAATTGTTTTTCTCTTCTTGTCCACGCGAAGCTTGTGAGAACTATAAATTTTAGGGTGAGGAGGGTTGTTATCTCCTCCTCTGTTTGAAGAATTTTGAGTTGCTTTCTTGTTGTGGTGGGCCATTGGAGCGATGCTCCGGGATGTCGTACTTTTGGGAGTGTTATCCGTCGATTGAACACTCTTCTCACTGGGCCTTTTCCCTATTTCTTGTAAAGTCTAGTGGTTCTTTGCAGTGTGTCTAGGTCACTGGCATCAGAAGTAGGAGTGTTGTCATCAGTGTCTCTGTTTTTTCTTAGGTGTTTTTTTAAAAGAGAATTTTCAAGGCCAACTGTTAGTAAATGTTCTAAATTTTTTTTATCAGGGTCAAACCCTCTTAGGCTTTCATCATATCTTAGGTTCAATTTGTTGAAATGGGTTGCGAATTCATCAATTTTGTTGACATTCCTCAACACGAAGTCCCCGACTTTCCAAGGCAGAGGAATGAACTGTTTTTTCTCTTCTCATGGAATAGATGCAACCAGTAGTTGTATTGCCTTGTTATTTTTGTAACAAACATTATGTCCGTAATGTGACATGGAAGGAGAGCAGGTTTTTCCTTGGAGCCAAAAAATCCTTATCACAATGTAATTATCCATATGTTCAAGTGCCCCCTTCCTGTCCAAAAACCTGGTTGCCTGGTCAGATATGCGGGGAGCATCTTCTCCTAATAATAAAACTTTGAAAACAGACACAAAGTCATTAAAAACCTCATAAAAATAGTAGGATTCCTTGTGCTTCCACAAGGCCTGGTACCAGAACGTTACTGGGTCGAATTCCTAGTTTACCTTCTTGGATAGAGACAGTTTTGGAAAATGGAAGCAATGCACTATCGCAAAAACTAGGTAGGATGACATATAAAATTTCTTCTCCATTTTGAAGCTTGACAATTGGGAACAGATTTCATGGGAAATTAGCTTCCCCCAATAAAAAATGGCTTGTTCCATGACTGTGAAATACAAAATATAAAGAACCATGCAAGAAAGAGTTGTTGTGGATTCATGTCCTGTTATTCTTGTAAACAACCCAGAAATCTCCCATAATGGATTTCTAAATGAACTAAAATGCAAGCTTGTGATATCTTCAGGAATTGCCATTGGGTCTTCCAGGAACTCAGGTAAGAGGTCCAACCCGTTATTATGATTTCATAGGAACTTCTTGGAATATTCTCCTTTGAATGTCAATGTTGTCTCCAACAATCTTAACATTTGGCGGAAGACCCGAGGTGACAAAGAAACAAAAGAGTGGTCCTGCAGTGGAATAATTATCTAGCCTGAAATATATTTATTGACGCACTGAGAGACCATCTCCTTAGAGTCAAAAACTTCAGGGAAACAGCCTGGACGAGAAATCCCAGAGGTCCAAATTATTTCGTTATGGGCGCTAGGGGTTGAGTACTAAGAATATGCCCTAGACCACTGGAAGTTCTGGTCCTCGTGCCCAAAGATGTTCACTGTATCTCCAAAGAAATGATGTTGAGATGGTGCCATAAGTTTATGAGAACATTCGTTTTCTCCAGACGATGGTTGAAATGAACAGTTGGAGGGAATAATATAACCCTCCACAAATGTTGGTTCAATGCTTATGAATGGGAAAGATCCTCGAGCATTTCTCTCATTAATGACAATCTCTATGAGTGTTGCATGATGAGTTGTTAGCAGTAAAGCTTACTTATTGCATATTTAGAAGTGCAAAGGTGGCGGGTACGACAAAGAGCAATTAAGTATTGGAGGTTTCGTGAACGTCCGAACGACATTCCATGATTTTGAAATAAACACTCGAAAGGGATAATATAACCCTCCACAAATATTGGTTTAATGCTATTAATGGGAGATCTCCTCGAGCCTTTCGCTCATCAATGAAAATCTATACAGTTACTGCACAATGAGTTGTTAGCATTAAATCTTACTA
>ML791058.1:401779-420562 GCA_009831015.1 Picea engelmannii
ATATATATATATATATATATATATTATAGATAGGGGCGAAGATGAAGGAGACGGGGAAGAGAAAGAAAGGAATGGCAAGGTATGAAAAATGGTCGGACAGGATTCAAAATAGGGTTATGGGGGATAATCAGGGGAGGTGAGTGTCTGACGGTCAAATTTTATGTCTCAGAATTTTTGACTGCAAAATGTGTAAAATGAAAGAGAGTATGATAGGGCAGTTCAGCAGTCGGTTTGTACATTTGCGAAATTCCAGGAAAGTGGCTAAGTATGGAATAGGGAAACGGTCGGTCAGACTCGTTTTCAGAATTAAGGATTGAAGATTTTGTGAACGAGCCAACCCGACGACACACAAATGACATTCCATGATGTTTGAAATTAACACTCAGAAGGGATAATATAACCCTCTAAAAATTTTGGTTTAATGCGTATTAATTGGAGATCTCCTCAAATCCTGGTTTAGCATTAAAGCTTGCTAATTGCATACTTAGAAATAAGACCTTATATACACACACACACACAATATATATATATATATACGGTCAGACTCGTTTTCAGAATTAAGGATTGAAGATTTTGTGAACGAGCCAACCCGACGACACACAAATGACATTCCATGATGTTTGAAATTAACACTCAGAAGGGATAATATAACCCTCTAAAAATTTTGGTTTAATGCGTATTAATTGGAGATCTCCTCAAATCCTGGTTTAGCATTAGCATTAAAGCTTGCTAATTGCATACTTAGAAATAAGACCTTATACACACACACACACACAATATATATATATATATATATATATATATATATATATATATATATATATATACACACACACACACAATCTTTTTTATTGTAAATAAGACTCTTCTATATATACATAAGTATGAACAATGGTCGGACGGGCTTGAAAGTAGGGTTGCAAGCAATACAGAGGAAAGGTGAGTGCCTGACGATCAAATTTTTCTGTCTTTATTATATATATATGTGTGTGTGTGTGTGTGTGTGTGTGTGTGTGTGTGTGTGTGTGTGTGTGTGTGTGTGTGTGTGTGTTTTTCTAAACGATTTTTTATTATAAACAAGTGCGAAGATGAAGAGGACAGGGAAGAGCAAGTAAGGAATATCCAATTATGAAAAGCAGTTGGACGAGTTTCAAAATAGGGTTACAGGGGATTGTGAGGAGAGGTGAGGACGCGACAGTCAAATTGCATGTCTTAGAAATTTTGACTGCAAAAGGCGTAAAAGGGAAAAGTGCATGATGGGGCAGTCCAGTGGACAGTTTGTATATTTGCGGAATTATGGGTGTTGTTTGCAGGTCGTGGAACAATGGAAAGGCAATTTTGATCTCGCATGTTTGGGAACCTGCAATCGAAAAAGTGGGTAAGTATGGAGTAGGGAAACAGTTAGTCGGACTCGTTTTCGCTAATACATTGAAATTTGTAATAGATATCCCATTACCTGGAAAGATATTTTTTGCATGTATATCACGGAATTTCAGGTGTTGTTTGCAGGTCCCAGAACAATGCAAGGGCAATCTTGAACCCGCCTTCCAAGGAACCCACAAGCGAAAAAGTCGGTAAGTATTTGTAATAGATATCCCATTACTTGGAAGGATATTTTCTTCATGTTTCTGTACAAGTTGTGTAGGAATAGTTATTATGATGGTCTCCTCGAGGCATGGTGAGATGTTAGCAATAAACCTCAGTTATTGTATACTTGGAAAGAAGTGCAAAGGGCATAGGCATAGGAAACAACGATTAGGAATTAGATATTTCGTGAACCCGCCAACCTGAAGATCGACGAAATAAATTCGAAGAAATGGCGAAGTATGGAAAGTGGATGGACGGGCTTCAAAATGGAGTGACAATAGTTCCATAGGATACATGAGGACCCGACGGTCAACTTGTATGTGTCAGAACATTTGAGTGAAAAATGTGTACCATAGAAGAGGGGATGATAGAAAGATTGTGTAACATGAAAGAGGGTATGATGTGAGAGTCCGGTTGTAAATTTGTATATCGCAGAAGTTAGGGTGTCGTTTGCAGGTCATAGAACAATAGAAGTGCAATCTAGAGCCCACCTGACTGGGAATATGCAGTCGGTTAGAGTCGCGATATAAAATTATGAGTGCAAATATGAACCTGTGAGTCCGCCAACCGACACAGCTAGACATTTTCGAAAAAATGACTAAGTAACGAGAAAGATAAAGTACAAGGAAAAGAGAAACAAGAATTTGGTTAAGTATAGAAGACGAAAAAGAAGGGATAATATATTCACATCTATAATAGATATTCCATTTCCTAGAAATATCTTTTCTGCATTTTTTGGACAAGTTATATACTTATGGCATATACTTGGAAAGAAGTGCAAAGGTGGTGGGCACAAAAAACAGCAACTAGGAATTGGAAATTGTTTGAACCCGCCAACCCGATGATCTGTGAAAGAGATTGCAAGAAATGGTCGTTTGGAAAGTGGTCGGATAGGCTTCAAAATAGGCTGACAAGGGTTCCTGAGGAGATGTGAGGCTCCGACGGTCAAATTGTATTGATCAAAACTTTTGAGTGCAAACTGTGTAACATGGAAGAGGGGATGATGTAGGATTCCAAAAGTCAATTTGTATATTGTGGAAGTCGGGGGCTATTTGCAGGTTAAGGAACACTGGAAGTGCAGTCCGCCTATCCAGGAACTTGCAAGTGAAAAAGTCAGGTAAGTATGGAATGTGAGGCACGAAAGAGATTCCAAGAAATGAATAAATATGGAAAGCGGACATAGGGGCTTCAAAATGGGGTGACAATAGTTCCCCAGGAGACGTGAGGACTCGAAGGTCAAATTGCAAGTCTCGGAACTTGCATATGAAAACTGTGTATCAAGGAAGAGGGTATGATGTGGGAGTGTGGCAATAAAATTGTATATCTCATAGGTCCGAGTGCTATTTGCAGGTCACGAAACAATGGAAGTGAAATATAGAGCCCGCCTGCCCTGGAATCTGCGATCTCAAAAGTGGCTAGGCATGGAATGGGTAGCGGTTGATCAAAGTCGCGATATAAAAGCACGAGCGCAAATCTGAACCTGTGAGTCTGCCAATGCGCACATTGAGACATTTTCAGAAAAACGACTAAGTAAGCAGAAAGAGAAAGTAGAGGGGAAAAAGAAACAGGAATTTGGTTAAGTATAGAAGAGGGAAAAGAAGGTCCAATATATTCAAATCTACAATATATATTCCATTTCCTGGAAAGATATTTTTTGTATGTTTCTAGAGAAGTTGTATACTTATTGCATATACTTGGAAAGAAGTCTGAAGGTAGCGGGCATAGGAAACAACAAGTAGAAATTGGAAATTTCCTGAACCCGCCAACTCAACGATCCGCGAAAGAGATATCAAGAAATGGTCAAGTGTGGAAAGAAGTCGGACGGGCTTCAAAATAGGGTGACAAGGGTGTTGATATTATGGTAGCTTTAGGAGGTATCAACCTCCATTATGACCTTTGACAAGATTAGAATATTTCGGAAGCAAGAAAAGAAGTGAATGGAACCCTAGAAGAGATGTCATCTAAGAGAGATAATTAATATATATTAATTAGTACCCAGAATGAGAAGTCGACCTAGGCAGTCTTCCATAACTAGTATAAATATAGGGCACTAGTCTTCACTTTACACACACTTCTCAGAATCGCAGAGAGACACTTGTGCGCACTACAATCTGGCAGTCTTGTGCGCAAGTCTTGGAAAAGGTGTTGTCACCAGTTCTGAAGTCTATTGTTTCTATCTTTTTGGGTTGGACTCTCTAATCATCTTTGGTTACTTCTTTCTTAGTGTATTAGCCTTTCTTGGCTATTGACTTCCTACCAGGATTCTTCTCTCTATAAAGGTCAAAGGTGCTCGGGGGTGGCTTCATCCTATGGTTGGGTGACAATAGTGATATTGTCTATGGCTAAACAAGCACATTCTAATAGGTTATGGGCCCACACCTCCTTCATTCATTCTAACCGCTGGAAGGAAGCATAGCCATTAGGATACTAATCTCGTTGAATAACTGTCACTAGGGTTTACTAGTAGGAGTAGCTTCCAAGACACTACCGCTAGGGTTACTAGTACGTGCAGTTGCAGAAACCCTAAAACCCCAATCCAGCACCTTATGATGGAACATCCCTCTCAAGAAGAATGTATTCAAGTGTGCCTTAGTCCAGCGCACCTCTTGGCACTCTCACAAGGAAGGAACGTCAAAGTTGAAGTTTTGGATCAAAGCATGACCAGCCACCAGTCAATCGAAGTCATGAATGAAAATACTAGTCATCTACACTACTCAACACTCACAGGAATGTTTGAAGATGACATGTGTATAATTGACAGTGGAGCTTCTAGGCATATGATGGGAGATCAAGCCAAAATCTCAAATCTAAATGAAAGGAAGACATCGTACAAGGTAGATCTTGGAGACAAAATCACTTACCCCGTCGAAGGATTTGGACAAGCCTCGGAAGTTGAAAATAGGTAACAATGTTCATTTGAGCAATGTCTTATATGTACGTGGTATAGAAAAGAATCTTGTATCCATATCTTTCCTAGAAGACAAAGGAAACATAATAGATTTCGTAGATGGAAAAATGTTATCTTGGCATAAAGACTCTAGCATAGAGAATGCCAAGGTTATTGGAACCCGTGAAAGAAATCTATATAGACTACTCGAACAAAATGAAGAAGCTCTTGTACATGATGAACTCAATCCCAATGAACTTTGGCGAAGTATGGTGAAGTATGGAAAGTGTATGGGCGAGCTTCAAAATGGGGTGACAATAGTTCCACAGGAGATGTGAGGACCCGATGGTAAAATTCTATGTCTCAGAATTTTTTAGTGCAAAATCTATACCACGGAAGAGGGGATGATAGGAAGACTGTTTAACATGGAAGAGGGTATGATTTGAGAGTCCGGTTGTAAATTTGTATATCGCGGAAGTCAGGGTGTTGTTTGCAAGTCACAGAACAATAGAAGTACAATCTAGATCCCGCCTACTCGGGAATACGCGGTCAGTTGGAGTCACGATATAAAAGCACGAGTGCAAATATGAACCCGCAAGTCCGCCAACCAGCATAGCTAGACATTTTCGGAAAAATGACTAAGTAATGAGAAAGATAAAGTACAGGGAAAAGAGAAACGAAAATTTGTTTAAGAATAGAAGCTGGAAAAGAAGGGCTAATATATTCACATCTGTAATAGATATCCCATTTCCTGAAACGATCTTTTCTACATGTTTCTGGAGAAGTTATATACTTATTTCATATACTTGGAAAGAAGTGTGAAGGTGGCGGGCACAAAAAATAGCGACTAGGAATTGGAAATTGTCTGAACATGCCAACCCGATGATTTGCGAAAGAGATTGCAAGAAATGGTCGTTTGGAAAGCGGTCAGACATGCTGACAAGGGTTCTCGAGGAGACGTGAGGCCCTGATGGTCAAATTGTATTGATCGTAACTTTTGAGTGAAAATTGTGTAACACGGAAGAGGGGTTGATGTAGGATTCCAGAAGTCAATTTGTATATTGTGGAAGTCGGGGGTTGTTTCTAGGTCAAGGAACACTGGAAGTGTAGTCCACCTGTCCGGGAACCCGCAAGTGAAAAATTTGGGTAAGTATGGAATTGGAGGTGCGAAAGAGATTCCAAGAAATGGCGAAATATGTAAAGCGGACGCAGGGGATTCAAAATGGGGTGACAATAGTTCCCCAGGAGACGTGACGACTCAAAGGTCAAATTGCAGATCTTGAAACTTGCATATGAAAACTGTGTATCATGGAATAGGGTATGATGTGGGAGTGTGGCAGTAAACTTGTATATTGCAGAGGTCCGAGTGTTGTTTGCAGGTCACGAAACAATGGAAGTGCAATATAGAGCCCGCCTGCCCGGGAATCCACAATCTAAAAAGTGGCTAGGCATGGAATGGGTAGCAGTTGATCGGAGTCGCGATATAAAAGCACGAGCGAAAATGTGAACCCGTGCATCTGCCAACGCGCTCACTGAGACATTTTCAGAAAAAACTACTAAGTAAGGATAAAGAGAAAGTAGAGGGGAAAAAGAAATGGGAATTTGGTTAATTATAGAAGAGGGAAAATAAGGTCCAATATATTCAAATCTACAATATATATTTCGTTTCCTAGCAAGATATTTTCTGTATGTTTCTGGAGAAGTTGTATACTTATTTCATATACTTGGAAAGAAGTTTGAAGGTAGTGGGCACAAGAAACAAGTAGAAATTGGAAATTTCCTAAACCCGCCAACTCCACGATCCACGAAAGAGATATCAAGAAATGGTCAAGTGTGGAAAGCGGTTGAACAGGCTTCAAAATAGGGTGACAAGGGTGTTGATATTATGGTAGCCACAAGAGGTATCAACCTCCATTGTGACCTTTGGCAAGATTATAATATTTCGGAAGCAAGAAAAGAAGTGAATGTAACCCTAGAAGAGATGTCGGCTAAGAGAAATAATTAATATGAATTAATTAGTACCTAGAATCAGAAGTCGGCCCAGGTAGTCTGCCAGAACTAGTATAAATATAGGGCACCAGTCTTCACTTTACACACACTTCTCAGAATCGCAGAGAGACACTTGTGCGCACTACAGTCTGGTAGTATTGTGCGCAAGTCCTGGAGAAGGTGTTGCCGCCAATTCTGAAGTCTATTGTTTCTATATTTCTAGGTTGGACACTCTGATAAGCTTTGGTTACTTCTTTCTTGGTGCATTAGCCTTGCTTGGCTATTGATTTGCTACCAGGATTATTCTCTCTATCAAGTTCAAAGGTGCTCGGGGGTGGCTTCGGCCTATGATTGGGTGACAATAGTGATATTGTCTATGGTTAAACAAGCACATTCTAACAGTTTATTTTCCCAGACCTCCTTCATTCAATCTAACCACTGGAAGGAAGCATAGCCATTAGGATACTAAGCTCATTGAAGAACTGCTGCTAGGGTTTACTAGCATGAGTAGCTTCCAAGACACTACCGCTAGGGTTACTAGCAGGTGCAGTTGCAGAAACCCTTAAACCCCGATCCAACACCTTATGATGGAACATCTCTCTCAAGAATAAGGTATTCAAGTGTGCCTTATTCTAGCGCACCTCTTGGCACTCTCAAAAGGCATAAACATCAAAGTTGAAGTTTTGGATCAAAGCGTGACCAATCACCAGTCAACTGAAGTCATGAATGAAAAGACTAGTCATCTACACTACTCAGCACTCACATGAACAATTGAAGATGACATGTGGATAATTGGCAGTGGAGCTTCTAGGCATATGATTGGAGATCAAGATAGACTCTCAAATCTAAATGAAAGGAAGACATCATACAAGGTAGAGCTTGGAGACAAAATCACTTACCCACTCGAAGGATTTGGACAAGCGTCGGTCAAGTTGAAAACATGTAACAATGTTTAGTTGAGCAATGTCTTATATGTACCTAGTATAGAAAAGAATCTTGTATCCCTGTCTTGCCTAGAAGACAAAGGAAACATAATAGCTTTCGTAGATGGAAAAGTTTTGTCTTGGCACAAAGACTCCAGCATAGAGAGTGCTAGGGTTATTGGAACCCATGAAGGAAATTTATGTAGACTACTAGAAAAAAATGAAGAATCTCTTATACATTATGAAGTCAATCCCAATGAACTTTGGCACAGAAGGTACGCTCATATTAACTATCAAGCATTACCTTTTCTCAAAAATATGGTTGAAGGAATACCAGAATTACATTATACACATGAAGGAATTTGCAAAGGATGTGCTCTTGGAAAGAATATCAAGAAACCATTCCCAAGCAGCAACAATAGATCTAAGGATATTCTAGATCTAATACATTAAGATGTTTGTGGTCTGATGCCAGTCAAATATCTAGGAGGTTCTATTTACCATGTAATCTTCATAGATGATTACTCAATAAAGACTTGGTTATATCTCTTGAAGACAAAGGACAAAGTATTCAACAAGTTTCAAGAATTCAAAGCAGAGATAGAGAACCTCACAAAAAAAAAAAATCAATATCTTGAGAACAAATAATGGAGGAGAATACACATCCAAGGAATTTGTTTCCTTTTGCAAATCGGTAGGGAATAGGAGGGAACTAAATATTCCTCATAATCCTCAACAAAATGGTGTAGTAGAAAGGAAGAACAAATCTATTGAAGAAACCGTGAAGGAACTACTAAACGATCAAGGTTTATCTATGTTCTTATGGGGAGAAGCATCCATGACAACAATATATGTTCAAAAAATAATTCCTCACCACATATTGAAGGGAATGACTCTAGAAGAAGCCTTCTTAGGAAAGAAACCTAATGTGGAAAACTTAAGAATATTTGGATACCCTGTTACTTTCACATTCCCCGGGACAAAAGGAATAAATTAGAACCCTCAGGAAAGAAGGGCATATTCGTGGGATATAGTGAATCATCCAAGGCTTATAGAATCTATATCCCAAAACAACATAAGATTGAAGTTAGCAGAGACATGACCTTCAATGAAAATATGGCCTTCAAGAAATCCATAGAAGAAACTATAGAAGAAGAAGAGTATGAAGAGCCTATTGAAGAAGGCACATGTCTTCCAGAAAACTAGAATGAAGAAAAGGAACAACTTGATCATCCGATGCAACCATGTGAAACCATTGATTCAAACATTGTACCTAAGACCAAGAAACGACCAACTTGGCTTGAAGCTACCCTACAAGAAGCAGAAAGACTTAAGGCCCCAAGTGGAACCTTAAGAAAAAGTAAGAAGCCCAAGAGATTCTCCAGCTATGCAACATGTATGAAAAAGCTTCTAGATGAAGAAACTACCACATTTGAAGAGGCAGTTCAGAAGAAACAATGGAAAGAATCCATGACAGAAGAACACCAGTCCATCATGAAAAATGATGTATGGGAAATTGTGCCTAGACCTAAAGAAAAATAAGTAGTAACTTCAAAATGGGTATATAAGATCAAACATGCAGCAGATAGAAGTGTGGATAAATATAAAGCAAGGTTCGTAGCTAGAGGGTTCTCCCAGAAGGAGGGAGAAGACTATGATGAAACATTCGCTCTTGTTGCCAGATATACTTCCATTAGAGCTATCATGTCTCTTGCCTCTTCCATGGGATGAAGTTTACATCAAGTGGATGTAAAGACAACTTTCCTCAATGGAGAAATCAAAGAAGAAGTATACATTGAACAACCTCAAGAGTTTGAAGTACATTCCAGAGACACTCCTTTTTGTATACTAAATAAATATTTATATATACTCAAGCAAGCTCCAAGAGCTTGGTATGCCAGAATAGACAGCTACCTAATGAGACTTGGTTTCTCCAAAAGTCATGCAGATCCAAATCTTTACTACAAAGTCATGAACAATGCACCTCTGATTCTACTGCTATATGTCGACGATCTATTCCTGACATGTGAAGAGTCTCTCGTCATCCAGTGCAAAAAGGAACTAGCTTCTGGATTTGATATGAAAGATCTTGGTCTCATGCATTATTACTTGGGACTAGAAGTATGGTAGAAGCATGGTGAAGTATTCCTTTGGATAAGGAAAGTATGAAATAAAGATTCTTCATAAGTTTGGAATGATGGATTGCAAATCCATGGACACTCTTATGACCACAGATATAAAAAAAACTAAGAGATTCAGATTTTGATCCAGTAGATCCGTCCCTATATCGACAATTGGTTGGGTCATTGATGTATTTGGTAAATACTCAACCGGACATTTGATTTTCCATGAACACACTAAGCTAGTTCTAGGTGGAACCTAGACATGAGCATTGGACAGTTGCAAAGCATGTTCTAAGGTATATCCATGGGACACTAAACTATGGTTTAAGATATACAACATCCAGTGATATACATATTCATGGATTCACATATTCAAATTGGGCAGGAAGTGCAGAAGACATAAAGAGTACTTTAGGGATGTGTTTTAGCTTGGGTTCTATTATGATATCTTGGGGTAGTAGGAAACAAAAGTCTGTCGCACTCAGCACAGCAGAAGAAGAATATATCACAACATGTGAGGCATGTACAAAAGCAATATGGTTGAGAAATCTAAATTCCAAATTATTTGATCAGGTTCCAGATTCGACCATAATACACTGTGACAATCAAAGTTGTATAAGGCTATCAGAACACCCAGTGTTTCATGAACGGTCGAAACACATTGATATCAAATATTACTTTATCCGATATAAATTCCAGGAAGGAGAAGTAAGGCTCTAGTATATCCCCACAGATGAGCAGACAATAGATATACTAACAAAGCTTTTGTCCAAAATAAAGTTTTCATATTTCTGAGAAAAATTGGGGATCATGGAAATAACTCCCTTAGCTAAAAGGGAAGAAATGACTCTCGAGGTTGGGAGGGAGCACTGACATATCATTGAATTAAGGAAAATCATTTTAAAGTTTGAAAAATGGTCCAGCTTGGGTAGTTCCTTTCTAGTTTGGAAAGTGGTTTGAGATTTCTGACAGACAAGCATTTTTCAGTTCGGAAAATGGTCCAGATTGAACAGTCATTTTCGTAATGAAAATGGTTCAATGGATTGTTGATGTACCATAGACAACGATTCCCTTTGTGGTTAACATTGGGAATGGTCTAGTACAATCTCTCTTATTGACGATCACTCTCAGTAGTGGTCAAGAAGATTGGTCCGCCTTGTTGGATAGTCATTCTTTCGAAGCTCACAGTTGTGAGAAGTTTCGAAGAATGGTCCATTTTGAAGGTTGGTGTAGGACATTAATTTCCTTAGGAAATGGTCAAGATAGTCATTCCATAGGGCAGATTCATTCTCTCCAGGTTGCACTTTTTTTTAGTGCCGGAGGATTGGCTCAGGTAGGTGAATGGTGCAGGTTCACCAATCAGGGACATGCATTCCCTAGGGCAGACTCATTCTCTCCAGGTTTCACTTTGTTTAGTGTCGGAGGAATGGCCCAGGATAGGGAATGGTCCAAGCTCAGAAATCAGGACAGTTATTCTTCCTTACTTGAGAATAATAGTCAAGATAGCCCATCATTGATGTTCTACTCTGAGGGCAAATACTCTTCTAGATCTCACAGATGTGAGTGGAAGAATGGCCCATATGACTTAGTTTATATCATAACATTGTTTTATGTGCAGGTTGATATAAGTTGATATGATTACTATGGAGATTGTATGTCTCCAGATAGTAGAAGTATGCTATTGTGGTGGATATGTTCCACTATTTGTGACTATGTGTCACGGATTGAGTAGTTGTGTAGTACTATGGATAAACACAGTTGTGTTCTATCAGTTGACATTGTACCAATTGTCATGGAGACTATCCAGTTGGATAATAATGATGGTGCTCATGATGATACTAGTTGCATGGTCTGTTTGTGCTCAAGACCATTTTGAGTTATACCCCCCTAGCTAGGAGGGAGTATTGATATTATGGTAGCTTCAGGAGGTATCAGCCTCCATTGTGACCTTTGACAAGATTAGAATATTCTGGAAGCAATAGAAGAAGTGAATGCAACCCTAGAAGAGATCTTAGCTAAGAGAGATAATTAATATGAATTAATTAGTACCTAGAATTAGAAGTCAGCCGAGGCAGTCTTCCAGAACTAGTATAAATACAGGGCGTCAGTATTCACTTTACACACACTTCTCAGAATCACAGAGAGACACTTGTGCGCACTACAGTCTTGTAGTCTTGTGTGCAAGTCCTGGAGAAGGTGTTGTCGCCAGTTCTAAAGTCTATTGTTTCTATCTTTCTGGGTTGGACTCTCTGATCAACTTTGGTTACTTATTGCTTGGTGCATTATCCTTGCTTGACTATTGATTTGATACCAGGATGCTTCTCTCTGTCAAGGTCAAAGGTGCTTGGGAGTGGCTTCAGCCTATGGTTGGGTGACAATAGTGATATTGTCTATGGTTAAATGAGTGCATTCTAACAAAGGGTTCCCGAGGAGACGTAAGGCCTCGACTATTAAATTTTATGTATCAGAACATTTCAGTGCAAAATGTGTAACACGGAAGAGGGGATGATGTGGGAGTCCAGAAGTAAATCTGCATATCATAGAAGCCAGAGTGTTGTTGCAGGTCACGGAACAATAGAAGTGCAATTTAGAGAAAGGGGAAGCGCTCGGACGAAATCGCGATATAAAAGCATGAATGAAAATGTGAACACGTGAATCCGCCAACCCGCAGAGCAAGACATTTTAAAAAAAAATGACTAAGTAACTAGAAAGAGAAACTACAGGGGATAAAAGAGTGGGAAAATAGAAAGGCAGAGGGAAATTCTCGTAAGTGGGAATTGGTTTCAAACAAGCCCCATTGTTGCAAAACCATCATTTTCCAGTCCAATACTTTATCCACTTATTCATTTTCTATTGTGCTTGTACCATTAAAAAGGGTGTGAACAAATGCTTTGTTGAAGATTAGATTTTATTGCAACTTGTGGGAGTAATTGTGTTCTTGATACATTCTTCCATGAGTTTAACATATTAACTTAAGTATTAAACTTCTTGCATGATGGGTTGTTATCATTAAAGCTTAATAATTGCATGTCTAGAAACAACAATGACGATCTTGAATTTTAATATTGTAGTTGATTTAATAGTCCCATTTGACTACAGCCACCATATATCAGTTTTTTTTGTTTTTTTTTAATTCCCGAACAAGAAATTTGGTAATTTCATTAATAAAGTAAAAAATGCTCAAATAGAGGCCAGGGGATGGACAACTAATAAAATGTTCCTTTCATACTAAAGGAATCAAGCAAGCGAAAGGGAAATAAGAAATCGTTTGCTTAGCAAGGCTAGGATGAAAACGAAATTTCTATGGCGGGGCCCGGACTGCCGCATTGTGATTTGGTCTTGCTATGTTCTATCTGCATTACGAAAAGAATTGAACGTTGGTTTGAAACTATGTGAAATTCATTTTTGTTTCCATAAAACCCGATGGATCGACACAATGCATTGTCATATAGTTGTTAAATGCTCCATTTTAGATAAAATTACTTGAGCCAATACAATAATGAAGAACTACGAGACTATCGAACCATGCCAATGAGAAGAGGTGTTAAATTCAGAAAAGAAGAATCAACCAAGACTCGAAGGAATTTTTTTTAATAGTAAATCCATTAAAAAAAAAGAATATTGGGCAGTGTATATCTATCCATAGAAATTGGACCGAGTTCTTTGGACCAAAACATTGAACATATTTTCCATAAACAGAGGCACAGGACCTACAACATGCAAGAGCCCTCAAGATGTTCTTCAACATGCATACAAAGCTGATTACCATGTTTTTTTTTAGGAAATCCTTGCAGTTTTCTCCTCGGTGGGTCAATGTTCGCTACCCCAATCTCAATATCTTGTGGAAGACCTGAGGTGACAAAGAAACATGAGAGTGGTTTTGTAGTGGAATAAATCCTTGGCTTGAAGTAGATGAACAATAGTTCTGCGGTAAAATTGATAGTTCTCACAAGCTTCTCGTGAGGAAAAAGATGAAAAACGTTGTAGGGAAAACAGAAGAGCTCGAAACTGAAATTTAGGACACACCAAGAAACCACCTCCTCACAGTCGAAGACTTTAGGGACACAAGTTGCACGAGCAATTCCAGAGGCCCAAATTAGTCCATTCTGGGTAGAAGAAGATGAGTAGTAGGAATATGCCTTGCACTAGTGGGAGTTCTGGTCCTCATCCCCTAAGATGTTAATTGTATATCCAGAGAACAGGAGAGTGGTCCTGCAATTGAATAATTTTTTAGCTTGAAATATGTCTCTGGGAGAATTAATAGATCATTTCCTTACAGTGAAATACTTCCACCCAGAACTGGCTAATTTGGACCTCTGGAATTCCTAATTTCAAGCTGTAAAGAGGCTATTGCATTCAACGTCAGTTTCTTTTTTGAAACCCCTTCTTTTGGTGTTGTTAGGGATGCCATTGTTGAGCCAGGAAGTGCCCCCCGTTATGTTTGATTTCAATTTGGGCGCAGGAGTGGGAACAACGTCTGCATTTCCATCATCCATTTCTGTATCATCATCCATTAGATCATCTTCTTCCAGCTTGAAATCGGTCGCATCAACCTCTGCGCCAGCAATCAATGTAGGTGGACAGGTTGTTTGAGCAGGCAGGGTTGCCTTAGAATTCTTTGGCTTGAAATATATCTCTTGGTGCACCAAGGGACCATATCCTTTTTTTCTCCTGGGTGGAGGGAGATGAGTAGTAAGAATATGCCCTGGAATACTGGAACCTCTGTCCATCATGCCTGAAGGTGTTTATTGTATCTGGACAGAACTGTTGTGGAACTGCCGCCATAAGTTAACGAGAATTTCCATTTGCTCCAGATGATGTTTGAAATGACAATTGGGGAGGGATAATATAACCCTCCACAAATCTTGGTTTAATGCGTATCAATGGAAGATCTCCTCGAGCCTTTCCCTGCTCAATGAAAATCTCCACAGTTCGTGCATAATGAGTTGTACCATTAAAGCTTACTAATTGCATATTTAGAAAAAAGTGCGAAGGTGGCGGTGACGGCCAAGAGCGATTAAGGATTAGAGATTTCATAAAGGCGCCAACCAAACGACGCACGAAAGAGATTGCATCATGCTTGAAATGAATACATGGAAATGATAACACTCTTTTCTGCAAATCTTGGTTTAATTCGTATTAATGACAAATCTTCTCTGGCCTTCCGAACATTAATGACAATCTTAACGATTCCTACATGATGAGCTAATAGCATTAAATATTAATAATTTCATATATAGAAAGAAGTACAAAGGTGACGGCGATGGAAAAGAGCGATTAAGCATTATACATTTCGTTCACCCGCCAACCCACAAAAGAGATTACAAGAAATGGCCAAATATGGAAAGCGGTCGGGTGAGCTTCAAAAATAGGGTCACATGATATACTCAGGAGACGTGAGGGGCCAATTGTCAAATTGTATGTCTTCGAACTTTTGACTGCAGAATGTGTAACAAGGAACATGGCACAATGATAGATTCTGGTCACCAATTTGTATATCGCGGAATTTTGGGTGTTGTTTGTAGGTAGCAAAACAATGGAAGCACAATGTTGAGCAAGCCTGGCCCGAAACCGACAATGGTAATAGTGGCCAAGTATGCAATGGGAAAGTAGTTGGTCGGACTCGTGATATAAAAGAATGAGACATACTTGGAACAGGGAATATTGTCGGGCTTGAAAATAGGGCCACAAGCTCTACTCAGAAGACATGGGGGCCCGATGGTCAAATTGTATCTGCCCCAATTGTTGATTGCAAAATGTGTAAAATAGAACAAGAGACAATGATGGATTTCAAGGGTCAATTTGTATATTACGAAACTTTGGGTGTTGTATATAAAAGCACAAGACATTAAAAAAAATGACACATTCGGAAAAAGGACCAAGTAAGCAGAAAGCGAAAGAAAACGAGAAAAAAGGGGAATTTGTTTTCTAATTTGTAGATTGGGGAAGTCTAGGTGTTGTTTGCAGGCGATGGAACAATGGAAATGCAATGTTGAACCCACCTATCTGGGAACCCTCCTATCCGAGAACCCACCTATCCGAGAACCCGCAATCCAAAAAATTTGTTCAATATGAAACGGGGAAGCGGTCGGTCGGGCTAGTGATATAAAAGTATCAATGGAAATCTAAAGACGTGAATCCTCCAATTCCCACACCTAGACATTTTTCGAAAAATGACTAAGTAACCAGAAAGGGAAAGCAGAGGGAAAAAAGAAAGGGGATGACAATTTTTGGAAGAAGGAATTGGTGAAAGAAATCCCCATTGATGGTCTTAGCAATAACTATGAAGTACATTAAACATGTGAATAGGTTCTTCAATCAACTTCACCGCAAGTATAACAACTACGAATTTGAATTTTAATGTCATGTCGTTGATATGATAGTTCCATTGGACTTCACATAGTATATATCCTTTTATTTCAAATTAATCCTAGAGATGAATTTTGCTAAGTTCATAGATCAAGGAAAAGTTCTAAAATGAGCCACATACTACATTTGTGTCAGAGAGCTTATATTAAAAGGCAAATCATGTCATGTATATTCTTTAAGATCATAGAAAAACTGCCAACATCTTGAATGTATTATTAATTTTCCAGAATGAAGCATACAACCAAGAACCAAGTAAACACCAAATGTATTGAAAGTCGAGGCATAAGGAAATGCATGAACACAAAAGGTGCCAAGCGAGATCCCACAAGGTTCCATAGAGTAGTACGCATTGACCTTTACATCAAACAATTTGATATATAAAGAAAACACACGTGGCATTGGTTTTCTCTTACACCTGGTATATGTTCCCATGAGAAAATAACTGGGGCCATGGGATACGAACAAAAGTCTTCCAAACACAAGACAACACAAAACCAGTGGAGCTTTGCCATTGAACCCTAGCTATAACCAAACCTCAAAATGGGGAACAAGAAACTTGTCGATTACTATTTTACCTTGAAGTAAGATCACTATGGACATTTTCTTCTGATAGTGTCATGTTCTATCACTACCAGTTTTAACAATGCCAAATTTCCAATATTATTGAAAATGCCTAATGGTTCTTCCTAGAGGAGCAAGCTATTTCAAGGGTTCAAAGGATGGGTCTGAGTTATTTATAGTTGGATACTTTGTATGGGGTTTTTCCTCATGCGTCCCATTTCTGGACTGAACAATCTTATGCATTTGTACATCACCAATAACTACACCTGCCTGTATGAATTCAAATGCCCGAACTCCCCAATTTCTATAGCGAGTTCTGAAGATCTCAAGCTCATGTTTCAATCCATGCTGAGTCCTTTTTTTTCAATTAGGGCATCGAGAAAATCTAGATACCATATCATAAATGTATAGTTGGAGACCAACTTTTTTTTTATTTGGGTACCCAAAAAAAATGCAAAAATCCTTCCATGGCTATATAGTTGAAATTTTTTTTTCCAATTTGGGCACCCAAAAAGGTGTAGACTCCTCCAATAAAGCCACAGCCAGCCACCATTTTTTTTTCATTTGCACACCCCAACAAATATGCAAAATTCTTACTGGGAGATGCAAAAAAACATGAAAATAACAACAGCGATTGCATTTGCAAGTAGATTCTCCTTGTTGTTTCAAGTGCACAAGAAGAGACAAAATATTTGGAAAGAAAATTTTACAGCCATAGATGTAAAATCCGAAGAACTCGAGTCCGACGAACATTCATCTGGGTGTTGAAGAAAAATTACAGACACACATGAGATTTTTTCATTTCCTGCCAAATCTTGATATGATTTTTTTTTTTTTCAATCGATATGCAATATTGCATTATCCTCATTTAAGGTAAATTTTCTATGTATCTGAAAGTCGCGCAACATGTAGACATTGTTTTCCTTTTTTTGTAGGTATGCTTCATATGACAATTATGCTAACCCAGGAAGCACATCTTGTAACAGAGGCTATCTAATTGTACAATGTCTGATTGAGTTTCCCACGGTTCGGATGGCAACATTGAGGCAATGTTTATATATGTAAGGACATTTTTTATTGCATGATAGACAATCAATTGTATCATCACTTACGAAAGCAAAAGCAGAAGCAGGAGAGTTGCATTTGGCACATACAGGCTCGAAAGGGGTCGAGTATGCATTCGCTGCAACCAAAACACACTCAACCTGGGAATGTGAGCATAGTAGTTAATATATTGAACAATATAATATACAATTGTACAACAACAAAAAAAGAAAAACTGCAGAAAATTGGTGAAGGCAATTTGTATGAGCAAAGTGAGGACGAAATTGTATATGTATACACACAAGAGTTGTAGAGCTAGTTAGTTTCATGAGATCCTGTACTATGTTTGTTCGCAACTCTGTTACAAATGTTGCTTGGGTTGTCAGAAAGATCCTTTCTTTAACATATCCTTTCTTTGTTATATTTTTGAAGAGCATAAGTGAAAATTGTCCTTCATGTAATTGTTGTTCCATTGAGGAAAACAAATTTGAATAGGTGTCGAACAATTGCAGCTGCAACATGGAACAATGCAATATTTGTGTAACATAACCGAGATACATGGACATGTGAAAGTAAAGGACAAAATTGGATATGGAGAACAGTACCATTGCCTTGTCATTGTCTGACTCTCCATCTTTTATATGGAGAATCTGTTGCAAGCCAAGTTTTCTCGCGAGTGTGACAACTGCACCAATGGTTTCGATTGGGTAAATGTCGTTGCTCTGTGCAAGTTGGATGATAGTTGTGTCTGGGATAAAATGATATTCTGAACAAATAGCGAGAAATTTTCCACAACACTTGTTTCGTTGAGTGATATAATCCGATCACAATCACCACAGTCATATACTGTTTTGGGAAATATATTAAAATTTGTAATGGATATCCCATTACCTGGCAATATCTTTTATGCATGTTTCTGAACAAGTTGTGTGCGAATAGTCAATGTGACTGTCATCAGGTCCTCCTTGTTTGTCATGTCAGCACTCATAATGGATCTAGTTTTGTTTGCCTTGTCCAAGTAGGTGCTATAGACAACCATTATGTCCTCGATGAACACTTGTCCAGTTCGGCGGATGTTCAAGCCCTCTATTGATAGTATTTTGGGTGTTACAAGTTTTGCAAGATACCAGATATATAAAATATGCAGAACAGAAACAAAATGCTAGAAATGACAGAATAACAGTAAAATATCCAGCATAATCTTCACAATACACAGAAATGATATACGAAATAACAACAGAAATAGCACTTTGAATCAGATAGCAATGTTCACAGGCCTCTTCGAGGGGGAAACCTCCAA
>ML791058.1:426763-440698 GCA_009831015.1 Picea engelmannii
ACCTTTATTACATCCGAATACATTGATCTACCTATGTGCGGGTTAGGACCTTAACAAGTTTAGACCTGGTGACATTTTTTGAATAGGAAAAGTAATGTGAATGGTAGTGTGCATTATTTTTTTGTTTTGTTTTTTCCTGGCATAAATGTACAAGGAGACGCACAACTTTGATGAAGTATGGAGCCAGAGTTTTGCAACCAGACCTCTTAGTCTATGGAACTTGCCCTATGTTCGGCATCTCGCTTATGCTTGTTGATACTTCTTGTGAACTGCAAAGTATGTGTTGCAGATGACATCAACATATTCACCATGGCATAGATGAATAAATAGCTGAGGGTATTTGTTTGGTAAACATATGAGGAACAGAATGTATGCATCTTTACCTTTGGCCTTATCAGTCTTTTGATGTTTGCAATGATTGACTGCTCATGGCCATGTTACTAGTCCAACTTTTTCTGATGCAAGCATGTGTAGATGAACATCAGAATGACTAAATAAGCATATGCATTGTATATTGTCCATAATTGTTCTAAATGTCACATATAGGGTCGAAGGAGATGGAATACGAAATAGGGTGTCAAGGGATACTCAGGAAACATGAGGACCCGATGGTCAAATTGTATGCCTCATATTTTTTGACTGAAAAAATGTGTAATAGTAAATAGGGAGTGGGGGTACGGCAGCCAATCTGTATATCGCGAAACCTCTGAATCTAGAGGTGCAATCTTGAACCCTCCAGCCCAGGAACCCGTGGTCGAAAAAGTGGTTAAGTATGGAATGAGGTAGAAGCATGATCATAAATGTGAACCTGTGAGTCCACCAACCCGCACACCTAGGAATTTTTGGAAAGACTACTAAGCAAAGCAATCAGAAAGAAAAAGTAGACGAGAAAAGCTAAGTATAGAAGAGGGAAAAAAAAGGGATAATAGAAAGTGAAAAAATTAGAAATGGGGAGGGCAATGTTTGGAAGCAGGAAGTCTCAACAAAGGCCTATTGTTGCCAAATTATCATTTTCTAGTCCAATGTTATATGCCCCCACCCTTTTTGTATGTTTGATTTACTAGCACAATTGGTATACCTTTTCGAAGATTGTACCACATACCCCTCTGCTGTGGCATATAAGAATTCATCTTCATGTCCAACCAATCTATTTCTTTCAATGTAGGAACATCGAACATACAGTGGACAAGAAGGCAAGTTAGTATGAAAAAAAACATGTAAAAGAAAGAAATACAGTTCTATTTATTTCAATGTAGCAGCAAAGAGAATACAATTCACATGATAATAAGTTACTATGTAGAAAGATACGTAGTATATACATACAACAAAAAAGGTGCAAAGCAGTAGAACAAGTGGAACAAATACATAGACAATAAATGAAATACTAAAAACTGGGATATGAAATAAGAGTACAGGTATGCACCTCTGCAACTCCTCCTCTACATTCGCGCCAAGGAGTCCATCGTCCTCTCTAGCCACTCTATTTCTTTAAATGTAGCAATGCAAGAAAAATACAATGGACATGAAGGAAGTTAGTATTTAGGAAGACATCGTCCTATTTCATTATTCAATAGAAGATATTGTTCATTGGATTTCTGTTTTATTCTTCATATCTCTATGTTTATTGTATTCAATCTGTTAATCAGTTTGTTTTGCTCCTAAATCCGGATCACATACTCTGAATAAATTCACAAGAAACAAAGAAATACTACCATGCATATAAAACCAACCAATTTGATACTATTGTGTTTATTGTTCACCCAATAAACACAATAGTATATTCCTTCTAATAATCACATGAATACTAACAATGATCCAAACAAGGTAATATCATGATTTAATTAACATGAAATGTTGTACAAGATTTATGGAGCGTGTAGTTTGGGAAAACTTTGATATTGCACGCAACGACTGGTGGAATGCTATGAGATTACACAATAGTTATAGGAGGTAGGTTTGGGTAGAATAGGGTGCTCAAAATTCAATGAAAAGTGTTGTAGTTACCCCACAATGACACTGGCAAAACTCTTAGTAGGTGTAGGAATGGGAGATAACACATGTTTAGGTAACTATGACTAAATATTAAAAGGTGTGAACATTCCAAAGACATGTGATGTCTTAAAATTTCTTTACTTTGGTAAAAAAAACAAAAAACAACTAATTTGTCAACGTCCCAAGGACTTAAGAGTGTCTTAATGACTATTTTACTAGTATCCCAAGGACTAAAGTTGTCAAAACCATTATTTTGCTAACATTCTATCCCAGAGACTTAAAGTTGTTTTAACCACTATTTAGCTAGCATTCCATCCCAAGAACTTAAAGTTGTTTTAACCACTATTTAGCTAACATCCCAAGGACATAGAGTTGTCCTAAAATTTCTTTATTATGATCACTAATAATTATTTTGTGTGCACTCCAAGAATTTAAAATTTCCTTAACATTTCTTTACGTATATCAATAACCATTATATTTTTAGCATTCCAAGGACACTGAGAGTTGCCCTCACATTTCTTTATGTTATTCACTAAACATTATTTTACTAACATCCAAAGACGCCTTAACGTTGTCATAGCATTTCTTTATGTTTTGCTAACACCTCAACCCCCTAATGTTGTCCAAACAATTTTTAGCACCCCAAAGATTTAAGAGAGATGTCTTTCGCATTTCTTTATCTTTGTGTCACATTTATTAACGACCATTTTACATAATAATAAAAAATATAAAGAAATATTATTTATGGCGTGCTCAAAGGTAAGGTAGTGGTTTGGTTTGTTACCATCTCAATGTAAATGTTTTAACATCCCAAGGTAATTGTTTTAACATTTCTTTATGTTGCGCTTAACGACAACTATTCTGTCGTTATGAGTATAAAAAAATATTATGCCCTTGCCCCAATAGCATTTGTTTTGGCTTTGACGCCCAATAAGTTGTTTTGTCTTTTTCTATGTTGTGGTCGATTAACCTGCGTTGGCATCGCAACTTGCAAGGATTTAAACATTTAAAAATAGTTAAACATTTTGTAATGTCATGCTCAATGACGAATGTGCGTTCCATTTCTTCCCACCGATGTCTTAACATTTCTTTATGCCACCGTCAATGTTAATTAATTTGCATACACCGACGACCACGCACTCAAACAACAAAAAGGTGTCGTATCAAGCAACCAAAGGATTCATTTTGTAAAAAAAGATTTCGTGGGTCCGAACACGTATGTGTGACAAAGAGAGGTTGTAATTCTGACAACTATGATCATTCCAATCGACTTTAACATTTATTTATGTGCCTCAATCACAACATCCCAAGGACTTATTGTCGTCCTTACATTTCTTTATGTTTTCAATGACCACTGATCACCGTCTTAACATTTCTTTGTGTTGTTCAATGACCAGTGGCTAGTGTCCATTAACACTTTTTAGGTGCTCGTTGAGAATTTCTTTATGTTTGTTCAAAACCAACATTTCTTATAGCTGTCCTTACTTTTTTGGCTTTGACCCGAATAACATCCCGAGGTATTCGAGCTTAGAGCTGTCCTTGCTATTTATTTTTTTTTATGTTAGCCAAAGCTGTTTCACTTTTATTTATGTCACGCTCAATTACCTAATACTATTTTGCATAATTAATTATCAACCACCCACTTAAATAAATAAAGTATTGATCATTTAGTGAATGCACACTGCTCGACATAATGCATATAATAATAACAAGTCTTCTCTCCACTGTTTTGCAGAATGAATAGAAAAAGAAATGTATTGTCTCAATTAACCTACTCATTTTTTAGTTTCATGTTTCTTTAAGTGGAACCTCTCTCAATGTGCTTAGATGCTAACCACATTCCCACAAGATGCAACACCTCACAACCCTTCATGTGATTCTACGATTGAGCAATTGAAGGTATATTTAACCAATATTTAGTGTTTCCAACATTTGAAACCTCCAATTATCCGTATTGAGGAATTCTTATTCTGACTATACCTTTGTATAATTTTTCAGCTAGATAGGGAACAACATTCAAAATAGGGATATGCAGTGGGGTCTTATGAGGTTAAAAGTAGTGTAAGTGATCCAGGTGGATATCAGTGGCCACCCACTTTTTCCAGCTGGCTCAAAACAACTTTCTGGCAATTTTGATAATTTACTACTTTTAGCAGTTTTTTCGGGTTCTGAACTTCCGGAGCCATTTTGAGGCCCTAAACAACGTTTTTTTGGGTATGTAGCAATCGAAAAATATCATCCTCAAATTATTATCAATAGTTGTATTCTTTCGATAGATCTTTCCAACGGGCTATCGTATGCCTAAAACAGAGATCGTATGCAAAAGTTATGACGCCGAGAAGTTGATGTATTGACTTACCCAAACCGGACCCACATGACTTTTGGCGCTTCATCTCCTAGGGTTAGGTTTTTGGATGTCTAGGGTTTTTGACACTCCTGTTTATTGTAAAAAGGCCTTTAGAGCCTCAATGTAATCATCTTCTTGTGAATGATCACAACCGTCACATCTCTTCTCAGAGATAAGCCGCCACAATTCCAGCAAGCTTGTTTTCCGCTACATTTTACAGTTTCATCTTATTTCCTTATTGAGTAGAAAACCAGTTTTATTGTATCTCTGTTATTTTGTATTAAGCATCTGTTAATAATCTGTAGTCATTTCATTCTGCTCATAAAATCTGGATCAGTGGTATCAGAGCGGTCTGCTCCTTGTCATCTTAATGCATGTCCCCAATGAGGTCAGAGTACAAAGAATTGGGTCTCGAGCTTATTTCTCTTAAGCACCAAATCTCTCACACACCCAAGCAACCTCTCATGGCAGGAGAAAATAAATATGACGAGACAAGAGATCCTTTCAAAATGTTGCTTGAGGAAGCCCTCATGCAACAGAGGAACGCGATGATGGATAGTTTCGCGCAAATCCTTCGACGGCTACTAACAGGCGACGCATCTTCTTTGAGCAGAGGCATCACCCCCTTCAAGGTACAAATAAAATTTGATATTCTTGTATTTGAAGGTCAGATAGACACATATGGTGTAGACAAGTAGTTTAATCTAATAGAAGGGTATTTGTTTGTCCATAACTTTTCAAATAGAGAAAAGATTATTTTTGCGCTCCTCAAAGTTGTTCCCCATGTCAAAGATTGGTGGGAAACTTTCTGTGAGCAAAAGGAAACAGAGGAACCCTCGTTATTTACAGTCACGACCACCTGAGAATCCTTCAGGGATGCTATTAAGGAACAATACTACCCTGTTGGAAGTTATGATGACTTGTATACCAAATGGACCACACTACGGAAAGAAAGAGACCAAGCAGTGTCAGAGTTCACAAATATCTTTCATACCTTGCGCACCAGGCTGGGTATCAAAGATTCAGGGTGACATCTGGTGCTCAATTATCATGGTGCTATGCATAGATACATCCATACCGAAATGGAATTTCTGGACATCTCGTCCTTGGGCGCGGCCTACCAATATGCCGTCAAAATCGAGCAAAAGCTCAAACAAAAGACACAGCAATTTGGGTCCAGGAACCCCTCACAACAAAAGCCAGGAAAGGCCAGCCCCAACTCACAAAACAAAGGACAGAGAAAATATGGACATTATCAAGACAACCAGCCCAAACCGAAAGCAAAAAAGGACACCAAAAAGACAAAGAAAGATAATAGCAAGTGGTGTGACTTCCATAAGAGCCCTTGGCATAACACTGTTGACTGCCGCTCAAAGCAGTTGCTGGTGGCCGAAGTGAAAGCCTCTAAATCAGATGCAGTTTTTTACTTTGAGTCAGAAACAGAAAGGGGAAGATGGATCATTGACGCGGAACCCAGTGCCACCGTTGCTACCACTAAGCTCTAGCATGATGAACCAGACAAGCCAAAAGAAGGAGAGTGCCTCTTCCATTCACAGATGTGGGTAAAAGGCACCCCACTGCACTTCATCATTGATAGCGGTAGCTAGAAGAACTTCATCTCAGTAGAGGTTGTCAAGCGGCTAGCCCTGCCGGCAACGCCGCACCCACAAACCTACACCATTGGATGGCTTTGCCAAGGAAGTGATCTCCGTGTCAGCCAATAGTGTCGACTGTCGTACGACATCAAGCCCTTCAAAGACGAGGTATTGTGTGATGTTTCTCCTCTCGAAGTTTGTGATGTTCTTTCAGGCCAACCTTATTTATGGAAACGTCATGCTGTATATGATTCTAGGCCTCGTAGTGTTATTATTATTTTGAACAGGAAATTGTACAAGATACCCGAGGCGGTCCCACCTAGTGTTATTCCCTTGATCTCTGCCAAGCAATGCAAGAAGGTCATCTCTCAGGTGAGGAAGTTTTTCTTCTTCGTGATTTTCTCTCGGAATGAGCAAAAGATCACAGCCACATTTAGGGTCTTTGTTGTCGACCTCTCCACATAGCAGAAGCAAGTAGATAAGGTCGTCGAAGAATACTCAAATATCTTCTCCTCACCTATCGGGGTACCTCTGCACTGTCAGATCAAGAACCCCATCGATCTGACCCCCGGCGCATCGCTACCCAATGGGCCAGTCTATCTCCGCCCTATGTTAGAGAATGAGGAGATCAAGCGACAAATCCAAGAACTGCTCCACAAGGGGCACATATGTCCCAGCTCATCACCTTGCGGGAGTCCAATCATGTTGGTACAGAAGAAAGATGGAACCTGGCGAATCTGCATTAATTACCGAGCCCTGAATAAAATCACATTCATAAACCGATACCCAATTCCCTGAATCGACAACCTCCTTGACCAACTCATGGGGGCCAAATACTTCAGTAAGATTGATTTGAAGTCTAGCTACCACCAGGTCCTGATAGAATAGACAGATGTATGGAAGGCCACCTTCAAGTCAAAGGAAGGCCTTTTTGAATGGTTGGTCATGCCATTTGGTTTGACAAATGCTCCAACCAATTTCATGAGGATGATGGACAATATCCTATGACCATTCATCAATAATTTTGTAGTGGTGTATTTGGATGACATTCTCATTTACAACAAGTCTTGGGCATAACACTTGCAGTATTTTCAGCAGGTTCTGCACACCCTGTAGCAGCACAAGCTATACGCCAACTTGGAAAAATGCTCCTTCGGCATGGACATGGTCCATTATCTGGGCTACATTGTTGATCAGCTTGGCGGACATGTGGATCTAGCCAAGATCCAAGTCATCTGTGACTAGCCATCCCCAACCACACTCATTGAGCTTCAGAGCTTCTTGGGCCTTGCCAATTTCTACTGCAGGTTCGTGTTGGTATTCTCCCATATTGCATGGGCCCTCAGCCAAATAACCAGGGGTGGTGGTAAGGAAAAATTTGAGTGGGGCCGGTCCCAACCACAAGCATTCGACGATTTGAAGAAGTGCTTGTTCTTAGCCCCAATAATTTCACTACAAAACTTGCAACAACCCTTTGAGATTGAGACAAATGCTTCAGACTATGTTGTGGGCGTCGTTCTCACTCAACACGGCCACCTCGTGGCCTATCATAGTGAGACACTATCAGATGTTTTCCGTAAGTACCCTACTTACGACAAAGAAATGTACTCCATTGTGGAAGCTTGCCGCCAATGGACACATTACATTCTTGGGAGGGAGACAATCATCCACATTGATCATAAGCCATTATAGCTCATGTAGACATAAGGGAAATTATATAATGACCTCCATCAAAAGTGGTCCACATACTTACAACAATTCCACCTCAACATCAAGTATAAAACAGGAAGCACCAACTGTGTCGTTGATTGCCTCAGTAGACCACCAGTCGCGACACTCACCACGGTGCTAGACTCTTATGGCCATGAGACCTTTGGATGGCCCCAACTCTATGATATAGACCCGAACTTCGCCACCACCTACCAAATGTTGGGTGAAAACATAGTTGTCGATAATTTCCATCCTCAGGATGGGTTGTTGTGTCATCTGGACCATATCTGCATTCCATCAAGCGAGCGAGTGAAGATGATCTGGGAAGCCTACTATAGTTGGGTGGCAGGACACTTTGGCATTGAAAAGACAGTGGCCATACTACAAAAACATTTATACTAGCCGAAACTTCGACAAGAGGTCAACAAGTATATCAGGTCCTGCACTGCCTGCGCTATTGTCAAACCGATCACTAAGAAACAGGGCCTGTACACCCCTCTTCATACTCCTAACAGGCCATTGGAATCCATCTCAATGGACCACATGTTGGGCCTCCCATACATCAAGCGGGGAAATGACTGTGTTTTTGTGGTTTTTGATCGCTTTTCTAAGATGGAAATTATGGTTGCCTGCAAGAACAGCATCACAGCATGAGCCACTGCCAAGCTATTCTTTGAATGAGTCTAGGTACATTTTGGAATCCCAAAAACCATTTTCTCAGATCGGGACAGTCGATTTCTTAGCACATTTTGGTCAAGCCTCTGGTGACTGCTAGACACCAAGATCACTAAATCCATGGCCTTCCACCCCCAGACAGATGGCCAAACCGAGGTCATAAATCGAATAATCGTGCATATCCTACGCATCTATAATTCCAAGCACTCTCGCACATTGGATGCGAATCTTCCCTATGTCCATCATAGCTACAACCAAGCCCTGCATAGCTCAAATGGCCACAGCTCCTTTCAGGTGGGGTTGGGATTCCAACCATTGGGTCCCATAGATGTTGCACTTCCCCTTGTGGTCACCTCGACTGACTCATCTCCTGCTCCAACTGAAGCTAACAAAGCCACTTGGTTCATTGAGCGGATCCAGCGCATCTACCAACAGGTTCATGATATCCTACAAAAGTCCAATGGCAAGTACAAGCAACGCCATGATCAACATCGAGTGCCACATAAGTTTCAGGTGGACGACAAAGTTTGGTTGCACTTGTAGAAAGAATGCCTTACAGGACCCCATCGGAGGCTTCGCCCACTCCGTTATGGGTCGTACACCATCACCAAGGTTGTGGGGGATAATGCTTTTGAGCTAAACATTCCTCCTTTCCTTGGCCTATGTAACACCCTATTTCCCCCAGTTTGTAAAAATAACTGGACTGGCCCAGAACTGTGGCAAACTCAGAAATGTGAACATGTGATGTGAATGGACCTTATGCAGAAGGTCGATGAATGTGAATAAAATTATGAATTTATATTGCAGGACTGTTGAGAGGGGATGTGCTGAAAAAGAGACCACGATGGCTGCAGAAAGGCGGTGGAAGGCACCTGGAAAGGTGGCGTTAACTTCCACCAAGAATCAATACCGTATTTAGACTCCACTGGCCCAGAGAACCAAAAGTGGCTCACTAATCCTGAATTAAATGTCTCGTAGGCTGGTAGGTAGATGGCTCCTCAGGATTTAATGAGGGATGGGGAGGTGAACCACCCCTCCGTAGAGTCATCAAGCCTGACCGGCACGAGGGAAATCGTGCCACACGCAACCTCGCAAGAGGATAAGGCATGGGGGAGAAGCGATTGGGGGGACAACGCGAGGGGAAAAAGAGAACTTTGGCAATATGCAAAGTGGGTGATAGTAGAGAGGAAGGAGAGTAACCTTCGCTCCTGGTCACTGGAAAACAGAGATGCAGTCTCACAGCATCGTGGTCTCAGCTCGGGGGTGGCTAGTGGTAAATCCATTGGGAGTCGCTGAGTCTACGGTTGGGTGGAAACGAGTACCCCTCTCAGCAGTTGCATAACCCATGGTGTTACTTTCTGATAAGTGTTTTTCCTTTGACATCTTGAAATATATGTATGCTGACATTTATGATCATAAGCTATGAAATCATGAATGACTACACTATAAGAATGTCTATTTGGTGTCTTGATCAGAAATGGTAGTTATATGTTTATATGGAAAGACTATGTGTGGCTTATGCTCTCTTAAATTGTTATTTATATGCAAACTAATCTAATTCAGACTTCACGTTGGGTTCTCGGGAGAGAGATACCCTTATCTTCCTTAGATAGTACCCTAGGTAAACCTCCCCATAGAGATACCCTCCTTGAAAACATCCTCAAGAACCTAGAAGGAGGACGTGAGGGCACAAGGTCCTAAGAAATCCCTGATAGGTATCGAATCGACAGACGAGATCCCATCGGGAGATCTGTGGTCACTCACAACCATCAGATAAGAAGAAGAAGCTGGAAAGTTAAGTGCCTTAACCTTGATAGGTGGTGATCGACGGACGAGATTCCGTTGGGAAATCTGTGGTCACTCATGACCGTTAGATTTGGTAGGGGAAAGTAGGATGTTAAGTGCCTTACCCCTGTGACTTTCTCTGTCTTTGTTGGTAGCGAAGAGGTCGAGACCGTAGATCCCCAAGGTCCAAGAGAGCATCCGGGTCGTTGATCTTTCCACGTCCAAGGAGTCGTGGGAGAGCACAGAAGTTAGGAACTTGTCTGAGTTGTCAGATCTCGGCTGGAAAACTCGACAGCCACTGGATCTGTTAGGAGATACCCAAGGGTTAAACCCCCAGTGAATAAGGGTGAAAGCCCTGAAATGGATTTGGGTCGTCCGATTAAAGGAGGCCACATATCATGAGAGATTACCCGTTTCGGGAAATCGGGAGTCCTGATGATGAGAGATCGGGAGTTTCCATTGTGGAAACCCCGAGATAAGATCTTGACCATCTGATTTAAGGAGGCCACATGTCGTGAGATTTCCCATCTTGGGAAATCGGGAATCGGGAACTCGGGAGTCCTGATGATGAGAGATCGGGACTTTCCATTGTGGAAACCCTGAGATAAGATCTGGACCATTCGATTTAAGGAGGCCACATGTCGTGAGATTTCCCAGCTCGGGAAATTGAGAATCGAGAACTCGGGAGTCCTGATGATGAGAGATTGGGATTTTCCATTGTGGAAACCTCGAGATAAGATTTGGACCATCTAATTTAAGGAGGCCACGTGTTGTGAGATTTCCCAACTCAGGAAATCAAGAATCGTGAACTCGGGAGTCCTGGTGATGAGAGATCGGGACTTTCCATGGTGGAAACCCCAAGACAGATCTGGACCGTCCAATTTAAGGAGGCCACATGTCATGAGAGATTAACCGCATCGAGAAACTGGGGATCGAGAATTTGGGAGTCCCGTGGTCGAGAGTTCGGACTCTCGTGATGATAAATCCCGATGAACGGATGAGATTCTTTTGGAGGATCTCAGGGTCTATAATGATCGTCAGATGAGGGGAAGAGACGTCAACTTTAAGACGGGGCACGAGAGCGCCTTAGGGTAAGTAGCGAGAAGATCTGGATGGCCAAAGTCCACCCGCCCAGATCTACGACTGAGGCTTCATTCTGGAGCCCCCTTGTTGTTCTGCCNNTAATGGGGGGGGGGGTTCCGGAATGGTGTGGCGTGTGAAGTGCGACCCATCTCTTGTCACACCACCCACCATGTCATGTTTCCCCTCTCGCCACCTGTACTCCACTCAACCGCGCGACAAGGCTGTCCCTATTGGCCAATTGCTAACCCTGCCGGGGTTCGGCGGTCGCAGAGCCGAACGATTTGACATCACTGTAGCGTCGAGGCATGAAATACAAAGAGGCACCATGAATTATATGACCTGTGATCATGACCCATGATCACATGGGAGCAGAGAGAGAGAAAGAGCTAGCTTGCACTAGGCCTCCGTAGGTAATTCGGGGGCTCTGATTTGGCATAAACCAACGAAAATTTGATTATGGTAGTGGGTATGTGACAAAGTGGTATCAGAGCATGGTGATAACACTCGGCCTGATTGGGCTCATGAACGAGTTGCGCATAAGCTCCGTTCGAAGCACTCCTACAAGGAGGAGTAACCCCCTAACTTAACTCTCTTATCCAAGATCAAAACTTGGAAATGAGAACCCGACTGTGTAGGCATGTGAAAGAGTCATGAATTTATTCACAGGTTCTAAACTGTATCTAACTCTTGACTAATAACCAATGTTTGTCTTTTCACCTAAGTGGATGATCAGCCACGGGAATTTATAGACGCAGAGAATGGTGACTCACCAAGAGGTGGGAGAAGGCTCCCACAATAGAGACGAAGAGTCTGATGAAAGAAGAGCAATAGGAACCCCTCTAGACCTAGCTGAGACTGTGAGGAGTCTCATGGTTGAATTGCAAAGCTGCAAGGCCGACAATGAAAGGATGATGAAAGAACAAGAAAAGCAAACTGAAATTAATGTAGTTTTATTGCAGAGCTTATCCGACCTACAACGACAAATGCAGCATGAACCCGAGATGCAGAAACATGGTCGTATCAGTGGCCATACTAAGAGGAGAACCTCAAGGAAGGTCCACCCCAGAGGTAAAGGACCAGTTCCAGACGATTCCTCTGAGAAGGAAGCTGGCGATTCAGAAGGCTCTTCCAGTAGCAGGACCAGTTCCTATTCTTGAAGAAAACAAAAGAAGCAAAAGACTTCCAAGGGTGATAAATTTGAGGAATTCAGAAAGGACAAACCTCCCTCCTTCAATGGTGAGATAAAGAAGGGAGAGGAAGCCAAGGCCTGGCTACTTGGACTGAAGAAATATTTCAGAGTCCATGATTTTTCAGAGAATTTCCAGGCCCAAGTGGCCACTTTCAATCTAAACGGAAAAGCTTCCATCTGGTGGGAAGATCTTAAGAATATGAAAGGGGTATGCGAGGAGGACTTGTCCTGGAAATAATTTGACAAGTACTTCCGGAAGAAGTATTTGTTGGAAAAATATTTCGACGAGAAGGCTAAAGAGTTTTATGAACTCAAACTGGGGCAACTCACTATAGAGGAATATGTCAACAAATTCCTCGACTTATTGAGATATGTACCCTACATCAAGGCAGAGAAGGCGAAGGTGCAACGCTTCATCAGTGGGCTACCCAAGGAATACCAGAACCGAATTGAATTTGATGAGCCAAAGACCTTAGAGGACACTATTCGAAAGGCAACATATTGTCATAAACAATATGAACATCGGGCAGAGTCTCATGGAGACTGGAAATAGAAGAGTGGTTCGAGATTTCAGAAAAAGGGGATCAAATCCTAAGGATTTAAGAACTACATGAAGAACCCCAGAATGAACTTTCCATCCCAGAGTGTACTCCAGCAGAACTTTCCCTCATCGGACGGAAATAAAACTTCTGGACCCATACCAGTAAAGACTGATAACCCAAAGAGAGAACCTTTGAAATGTTGGGGTTGCGTAGAAGAACATCTCCTGAGAGACTGTCCACACCGACAATAGAACAGTCTGAAATTTTATAACATTCAGGAAGCTACCACAGTCAATGATGTGGCAAGGAGTGTGCCACAGATTTATGCAGCATTGGATCATAACCAAGCTGACCACCAAGCTTCAGTGGTGGAAATAGAAGGTATGATTTTCAACCATCTGGTATCTGTTTTGATTGACCGTGGTTCAAACTTGAGTTATATAGCCCCTAAATCTGTTGATAAGTGTAAACTACAGCCACAAAAAGAGACCAAGCCATGGTTGGTACAGTTAGCCACTGGCACCAAAAGAAGGGTAGCAGAGGTCATACCAACCTGCCAGTTAATGTTGGGTGAATTCCCCACCCAAGCAACCCTTAACGTATTACCCCTAGGATCATACAATCTGTTGATTGGTATGGACTGGCTAGCTGCCCATAAAGCCAGACTGGACTGTTACCATGAAACCTTGGAGTGTGTAAGTAAAGAAGGGAGAAGGATAACCCTTCACGTGATTTGAAAACCTGTCTCGGTGAGGCAAATATCAGCCCTGCAAATGAGAAAGTATTGCTGAAAAGGATGTCCCCTATATGCAATACAGGTGTTGAAAACAATCGAAGGTGATAAACCAAGCCCTGATGATCACCCTATCATGAGAGAATACAGAGATGTGTTTTCGGAAGAGGTACCAGGTCTACCTCCGAGAAGAGACATTGACTTTTTGATAGAACTTGCACCAAGGGCGGTGTCAGTGTCTAGGACACCCTACCGGATGAGCACACCTGAGTTAGTGGAACTCA
>ML791058.1:440915-486594 GCA_009831015.1 Picea engelmannii
AAGGATGGCACCCTTAGACTGTGTATAGATTATAGACAACTCAATAAAGTAACCATAAAGAACAAGTACCCCTTGCCCAGGATCGATGATCTATTCGATCAGTTGGGAGGTGTGTCTATTTTCTCAAAGATTGACTTGAGGTCAGGATACCATCAAGTCCGAATCAAGGGTGAAGACATCCATAAAACCGCTTTCCGGACACGGTATGGTCACTATGAGTTTGTGGTAGTGTCGTTTGGGTTAACCAATGCCCCTGCCACTTTCATGTTCTTAATGAACAATGTACTCAGTAAATTTTTAGATAAATTTGTACTAGTTTTTATTGATGACATATTAATCTACTCTAAGAATAGAGAAGACAATGAAGAGCATCTTAGACTTGTGCTGCAAGTGCTAAGAGAGCATCAGCTCTATCCTAAATTCAGCAAATGTGACTTCTTCCAGAAGCAAATACATTACTTGGGACATGTTCTATCTGAGGAAGGGGTAGCAGTAGATCCTTACAAGATCAGGTCTATCATGGAATGGCCTACCCCAAAGAATGTCTCAGATTCTTTATCGGATTAGTGGGATACTATAGGAGATGTATAAAAGGATTCTCCAAGATTGGTTGTCCAATCACTGCCCTCCAGAAGAAGGGGACAAAATTCTTGTGGACACAGAAATATGAAGAAAGATTCCAAACCCTGAAACATCTACTGACCCATGCACCTGTGTTGAAAATCGTTGACCCAAAAGCTGACTTCCTTGTGTGCACAGATGCTTGTAAGGAATGGCTTAGAGGAGTCCTTATGCAGAAAGGAAGTGTGATATGCTATGAATCCCAAAAATTAAACGAACATGAAGTCAACTATGTGACTCAGGATCTAGAACTGGCTGCCATAGTGCATGCCTTGAAAATGTGGAGGCATTACCTCTTGGGAAGGAAATTTGTACTTATGACATATCACTGTGGATTGCGGTATTTGTTTGACCAACCAAAGCTCAATGCTAGACAAGCTATATGGATGGCCCTCCTTAGCGAATTTGATTTTGAAATCAAACACATTAAAGGGAAAGAAAATAGGGTGGTCGATGTCCTTAGCAGAAGCATGAAAACAATTCACCTGGCAGCGGTGAGTACCTGTGAGACAGATGTCAAGAACGGAGTCAGAAATGCACAGGAGATAGATCCCTTCATTCATACTATGACCCTATACCTACAACAAGAACCCGCCGGAGTAAAATATGAAGGCTACCAGATGACCGAAGGAGGTCTTCTCACTTACAGAGATAGACTGTACATTTCAAATTGTGACGACTTGAAGAGGTTCATTATGGATGAACTACATAAAAGACCATATACTAGTCACCCAGGATACCAGAAAATGATCACTGCCACCCAAAAACAATTTTATTAGCCTAGATTGAAGAAAGACATAGCCAAATATTTGGACCAATGCATAGAGTGCCAACAGGTTAAAGTAGAACATCGACACCCAGAAGGACTGTTACACCCTTTACCCATCCCAGAATGGAAATGGGAAACCATCTCCATGGATTTTATCACTGGATTACCAACTTCAACCAAACAGAATGACGCCATTATGGTAGTGGTGGATAAACTGAGCAAGTTTGTTCATTTCATCCCCATCAAATCAACTTGCAAGGCAATAGATATCACCCAGGTATTCATGAAAGAGGTATTCAGACTGCATGGTATGCCGAAAGAGATAGTGTCTGACAGAGACACCAAATTTACTTCCAATTTTTGGAAATCACTGATGGTTGGTTTAGAGACCAAATTGTTGTTTAGCACCGCCTATCACCCTCAAACCGACAGATAGATAGAAAGAGTGAATCAAATATTAGAGGATATGTTAAGGATGCATGTAATGCATCAACCCAGGAAGTGGGAAGACTACCTGCCATTGGTATAATTCTTCTACAACAACGGCTACCAAACATCTTTAAAGATGAGTCCCTTCGAGATCCTCTATGGTAGGCCGTGTAATACTCCAATCATCTAGAGTAATCCTATAAATAGGATTTTTTTTGGACATGAAATGTTGAAATAAATGGAACAACAAGTGACTCAGATAAAAAAAAATCTGAAGGTCGCTCAGAACCGACAGAAAAGTTATGCCAACCAAAAGAGAACTCCAAGAGATTTCAAAATGGGAGACCATGTATATCTCAGAATTAAGCCCAGAAGGAGTTCCCTGAGAATGGGAGCTTGTGACAAGTTGGCACCCCGGTATTGTGGACCCTTTGAGGTTCTAGATAGAGTGGGACCTGTAGCCTATCGGCTAGCACTTCCTCCCACAGTAAAAGCACATAATGTTTTCCATGTTTCATTATTGAAGAAATATGTACATGATGCTAATCATATAATTGACTAGTCTGTGATCCAGGTGGAACCGGAGGGATAATTTCTACCAGAACCCCAGTGCATATTGGACAGAAAGGAAACCCTGCTCCGGAACTGAATCATTGCATAGGTAAAGGTGCAGTGGAGACATTTTGGCCCAGATGAGGCTACATGGGAAATGGAGGATGCCATGAGACAGGCATATCCAATTTTGTTTACTTCTGTACATGCAATTCATGTTAAAATATAAGAACATAGAGGACGATGTTCCTTTAAGGGGGAGGGAATTGTAACACACTGTTTCCCCCAGTTTGTAAAAATAACTGGACTAGCCCAGAACTGTGGCAAACTCAGAAATGTGAACATGTGATGTGAATGGACCTTGTGGAGAAGGTCGATGAATGTGAATAACATTATGAATTTATATTGTAGGACTGCTGAGAGGGGATGTGCTGAAAAAGAGACCACGATGGCTATAGAAAGGTGGTGGAAGGCACCTGGAAAGGTGGCATTAACTTCCACCAAGAATCAATACCGTATTTGGACTCCACTGGCCCGGAGAACCAAAAGCGGCTCGCTGACCCCGAATTAAATGTCTCGCAGGTTGGTAGGCAGATGGCTCCTCAAGAGTTAATGAGGGATGGGGAGGTGAACCGCCCATCCGTAGAGCTGTCAGGCCTGACCGGCGTGAGGGAAATCGCGCCACACGCAACCTCGCAAGAGGATAAGGCGTGGGGGAGAAGCGATTGGGGGGATGACGCGAGGGGAAAAAGAGAACTCTGGCGATATGCAGAGTGGGTGATAGTAGAGAGGAAGGAGAGTAACCTTCACTCCTGGTCACTGGCAAACAGAGACGCAGTCTCACAGCATCGTGGTCTCAACTCGGGGGTGGCTAGTGGTAAATCCACTGGGAGTCCTTGAGCCTACAATTGGGTGGAAACGAGTACCCCTCTCAGCAGTTACATAACCCCTGGTGTTACTTTCTGATAAGTGTTTTGCCTTTGACATCTTGAAATATATGTATGCTGACATTTATGATCATAAGTTGTGCAATCGTGAATGACTTCATTATAAGAATGTCTGTTTGGTGTCTTGATCAGAAATGGTAGTTGTATGTTTATATGGAAAGACTACATGTGGCATATGCTCTCTTAAATTGTTATTTATATGCAAACTGATCTAATTCAGACTTCACGCCAAGTTCTTGGGAGAGAGATACCCTTATTTGCCTTAGATATTACCCTGGGTAAACCTCCCCATAGAGATACCCTCCTTGAAAACATCCTCAAGAACCTGGAAGGAGGACGTGAAGGCGCAAGGCACTAAGAAATCCCTGATAGGTATAGAATCGATGGATGAGATCCCGTCGGGAGATCTGTGGTCACTCATGACCATCAGATAAGAAGAAGAAGATGGAAAGTTAAGTGCCTTAACCTTGATAGGTGGTGATTGATGGACGAGATTCCATCGGGAAATCTGTGGTCACTCATGACCGTTAGATTTGGTAGGGGAAAGTAGGATGTTAAGTGCCTTAACCCTATGACTTTCTCTGTCTTTATGGGTAGCGAAAAGGTTGGGACCGTAGATCCCCAAGGTCCAAGAGAGCATCCAGGTCATTGATCTTTCCACATCCAGGGAGTCGTGGGAGAGCACACAAGTTAGGAACCTGTATGAGCCGTCAGATCTTGGCTGGAAAACCTGAAAGCCATTGGATCTATCAGGAGATACCTGAGGGTTAAACCCCCAGTGAATAAGGGTGAAAGCCCCGAAATGGATTTGGGTCATCTGATTAAAGGAGGCCATGTGTCATGAGAGATTACCTGTTTCGGGAAATCAGGAATTAGGAACTCGGGAGTCCTGATGATGAGAGATCGAGAATTTCCATTGTGGAAACCCCAAGATAAGATTTGGACCATCTGATTTAAGGAGGCCACGTGTCGTGAGATTTATCATCTCAGGAAATCGGGAATCGGGAACTCGGGATTCCTGATGATGAGAGATCGGGAATTTTCGTTATGGAAACCCTGAGATAAGATCTGGACCATCCGATTTAAGGAGGCCACGTGTCATGAGATTTCCCAGCTCGGGAAATCGGGAATCGAGAACTTAGGAGTCCTGATGATGAGAGATCAGGACTTTCCATTGTGGAAACCCCGAGATAAGATCCGGACCATCCGATTTAAGGAGGCCACGTGTCGTGATATTTCCCAGCTCGAGAAATCGGGAATCACGAACTTGGGAGTCCTGGTGACGAGAGATCGAGACTTTCCATGGTGGAAACCCCGAGACAGATTTGGACCGTCCAATTTAAGGAGGCCACGTGTCATGAGAGATTAACCGCATCGGGAAACCAGGGATCGAGAATTCAGGAGTCCCGTGGTCGAGAGTTCGGACTCTCGTGATGATAAATCTCGATGAACAGATGAGATTCTTTCGGAGGATCTTAGGGTCTATTATGACCATCAGATGTGGGGAAGAGACGTCAACTTTAAGCCGAGGCACGAGAGCGCCTTAGGGTAAGTGGCGAGCAGATCTAGATGGCCAAAGTCCACCCACCCAGATCTATGGCTGAGGCTTCATTCCGGAGCCCCCTTGTTGTNTGATCAGGATCAATTTGCCTTGATCAACAACATTCAGGCGAATTTCGGAGCCCCCTTGTCATTCTGCCTTTAATGGGGGGGAGGGGGGTTCGGAATGGTGTGGCATGTGAAGTGGGACCCGTCTCCTATCACGTCGCCCACCGTGTCATGTTGCCCCTCTCACCACCTGTACTCCACTCAACCGCATGACAGGGCTGTCCCTATTGGCCAGTTGCTAACCCTGCCGGGGTTCGACGATCACAGATTCGAACGATTCAACATCACCATAGCACCGAGGCGCGAAATACAAAGAGGCACCACGAACTATATGACCTATGATCATGACCCGTGATCACATGGGAGCAGCGAGAGAGAAAGAGATAGCTTGTGCTATGCCTCCGTAGGTAATTCGAGGGCTCTGATTTGGCAGAAACCAATGAAAATTTGATTATGGTAGTGGGTATGTGACAACGTACACCCCATGTTCAACGTGGACCTCCTTCAACCTTATTTACCACCATTATTGGACACCTCAGACATAGCAGAATAACTGACACCAACATAGCTCAACCCCAACTGCATACAATAGGCATCCAATGATCATATTGTGGACACACATATCAAGGGCACTCGATAGAAAAGTCTCCAGCTTTATCGAGTCGTTAAAGCAAGGCAGCGCCTGCACCAAGGTAAGTGGCTCACCAGGGGCCAAATTCAGCAGAAATTTCCTCATCTGATGGGGGAACTCAACACAATGGAGACCATTGCTTCCTAAGGAGGGAGGATTGATCTAAGTGGATATCGGTGGCCACCCACCTTTTCCATCTGACTCAAAACAACTTGTTGACAATTTTGGTAATTTACTATTTTTACTAGTTTTTCGGGTCTTGAACTTTTGGAGTCGTTTTGAGGCCCTAAACGATGTTTTTTTGGGTATGTAACAATCAAGAAATCACACCATGAAATTTTCATCAATATTTGTATTCCTCGAATAGATCTTTCCAACGGGCTATCATATGCCTAAAACGAAGATCGCATGCAAAAGTTACGACCCCAAGAAGTTGATGTACTCACTTACCCAAACGGGGCCCACATGACTTTTGGCGCTTCATCTCCTAGGGTTAGGTTTTTGGATGTATAGAGTTTTTGAAACTCCTATTTATTATAAAAACACCTTCAGAGCCTCATTGTAATCATCTTCTTGCGAATGAGCACAGACGTCACATCTCTTCTCAGAGATAAGCCACCACCATTCCAACAAGCTTGTTTTCTGCTGCATTTTACAGTTTCAGCTTATTTCCTTATTGAATAGAAAACCAATTTTATTGTATCTCTTTTATTCTGTGTTAAGTATTTGTTAATAATCTGTAGTCATTTCGTTCTGCTCATAAAATCCAGATCAGGAAGGTTGGGGTTTGTTGTGTTCGAAATTTGCCAAGACCATGGACGACGTTATTTCCCTCTACTAGGTAAGTTTTTTGCAAAACTTAGGTTATCATCTGACTGAACTTTGCAAGTTAGAATTTGGCATTGCTTTGATATTTTTACCTTAAACCTAATTCCATTTTCACGACCCTCAAATTATATATTTTCACACAATATTTATGTCAGTCAATTTTCTTTCTTCATTGAAATTAATGATTATGATGGGTTGTCTAATTCAGTTATATTACAACTTTTCTCTCTTTAAATGTCATTGTCATAGCCCTTATATTGTATATTTTCACATAATATTTATTCCAATTCATGTGTTTTTCTCATTATTATCTTTCTTCATTGAATGATGAGTATAATGGGTTGTCTTATTAATTTATTCTATAGTTTTTCTCTTCCATAAGGTCAAAGATACCGCTAGTTTTCCTCTTCTATAAGGACTATGATACAACTCTGATAACTACATGACCATTCCAATGAATTAACATTTATTTATGTGGGTAAATGAGGGCATCCCAAGGACTTAGAGCCATCCTTACATTTCTTTTTGTTGTTCAATGACCACCGATTATTTATGTGGGTCAATGAGAGCATCCCAAAGACTTAGAGTTGTCCTTACATTTCTTGATGTTGTTCAATGACCATCGATCACCATCTTAACATTTCTTTATGTTGTTCAATGACCACCGATCACTGTCTTAACATTTCTTTATGTTGTTCAATCTCTAGTAACCACTGTCCATTAACATTTCTTAGGTGGTCATTGAGATTTTTTTTTATGATGTTCAATGACCACTTACCACCATCGTTGATGACAACTCGCGATAACAACTCTTTTGGTACCATCCTAAGGGCTTAGAGCTATCCTAAACGTTTCTTTATGTTAGCCAAATTTGTCTTCACTTTTATTTATGTCACGCTCAATTACCTACTAATGTTGTCCATAATTAATGATCAACCACCCACTTAAATAAAATATTGATCATTCAATGAATGCACATTGCTCCACATAATGCATATATTAACAACAAGTCTTGTCTTCATTGATTTGCATAATGAATAGAAAAATAAATATATTGTCTAAATTAACCAAAGAAATCATTCTCTGAAATAAAGAGATTTCTCTAGGAACTAAATGCACATGGGTTCTGAATGCCTAACATGCAATATGTGTTGAAAGTGTGATATGTGGTTGGTCATGAAACACCATGCACATCCTGTTTCTACTATTGGAGTTGGTTAAGATTCGTAAAATAATTAAACATTTTGTTCCAATAATAATAATAATAATAATGAATATTGATGATTGTTGGCTGAGGCTCTACAACTAGGGTTTCATGCTTTCACGATTCCCCCCCTTTCCTCCGCTGAACACCTCTGCATGCACCTACCACACTCTGCACTGGAGCTCTGACTGGCTCAACAGAATGACTGTAGAAGTGGGGGCGAAAGCCCCCTCATACCATAACATTGTAGCAAATGATCTGGAGAATGTCTGTGCACGTAGGCCATCCTTCGAACTGCCTTTACACCTGCAAGAACTGTACCTGTAGGAAGAAACAAATGGAGGCACATCCATGAACATGGATGCAAAGACCTCACATCCAAAAGCAGCTCGTGCCTGGATACTAGGAAAATGTATTCTGCAGGCCCCGACTGCACCCCGATATGTTATAAAGAGCAACAGAATAGGTGAACACACTCAATTCATGAGGAATCATGCCCTCATAGGCAAGTTCCTAGGCCTTTGGCCCTCGGAAAGAGACCTGGCTCACTAGATCAAAGCCTAGTGGAACCCCAAGGGAGACTACAAGCTCCAGCTGAGCTCTAAAGGATTCTTCACAATCATATTCTACAACCTGGAGGACAAAGACCATGTATTTGAAGGCAGACCCTACTTCTACAACTCAAAGGGGCTATATCTGTGCTTTTGGACTCAAAACTTCTGCCCAGAAAAGAAGAACTTTGCCTATGCCCCAATATGGATTCGCCTCTATTCCCTACCTCAAGAGTTTTGGTTAGAAGAAATCTTATCCAGAATAGGAAACAGTCTAGGCAAGCATGTCAAGTCCTCAGAAGTCACCAAGCATAGGAAGTACACATCTTATGCCATAATCTGTGTTTACATGGACATATCCAAATCCCTCCCAGGTATGATAACCCTGGAATACTAAGATGAGGAATGGGCTCAAACCATAGACTATGAACACATACCATTCAGATGCATAAACTGTCGTGAGAATGGAAATCTCTTCAAAGATTGTCCCCTCAACACACACACCCCAAGCCAGCTAAGGAAGAAAAACCAAAGGATGACTTCACTCAGGTGCAAAATCACAGAATAAACCAACTACCAACAATGGCCAAAAAAATCATAATACCAACTCCTTTGAAGCCCTAATAAATCTGCCAGGGGCAGAAGAGGTGGAAAAACCCCACAAAGAAATGGGATCAGATGGAAACAACGACAAGGAAAACTAACAACCAAAGGATTCCCCAACCCAGGAAACCCCAGGCAACCCTCCAATCCACCCAGACTCAGGTAAAGAACTAGATAAGGAGGAAGATACAGTCATGGAAATGAATGAACAAGACCTATTAGAAATAGACCTAGACAGACTTGAAGAAGATCTCAACAAGAAAGACCTACAAACCCTATTAGAAGATCAGATCAGAAAATTCCACAAGGTCTTTTTGGATTCATCAGTAGGGGCCACCATACGACTAGGCATCAGAGGGGTTCCAAACTCTGATAAGAGAAGAAACCCAAAGGGGAACAAAATATGAGGCAGGAAAATGGCGCAACAACTCATTAAAGAGGCCAACAACTGCATGATTAACTCAGGATAGATACATAAGCTCTCTGAGAGCTCCTTTTTCCACCCACCAAACTATTAAACCATGAAGGTCATCACTTGGAACATTAGGGGCCTCAATGGAAGATCCAAGCAAAGGATTCTCTGAAACTGCATCAAAATGGAAGACTCGGACACCCTCTTTCTCCAAGAAACCAAATGCATGGGGAAAACCATGGAAGATATTCTCAGAAGATGCTAGCGCAACTGAAACTCGTACCATATAGACTCGAAAGGTGTTGCAGGCAGCCTAGCCATCCTTTGGAACCCAGATACAGTCATTCTAGACCAAGGCTTTTCCACTCTAGGAACTCTCATAGCCTATGGACCACAGAACATCCAAGAAAAAGAACTTTTCCTTCAGAACATAGCATACCTCAGCTCCATAGCCAAAAATTAGAGATGGATTGTGGGGGGAGACTTCAACATGATCCTCACTCTAGAGGAAAAATGATGTGGGAAGAAGAGACTGGAACAAGACATCATAAAATTCTAGGAGCTCCTAGATCAACACAAACTGGTAGATATAGAAAATGACAATGACACCTTCACTTGGATGAACAAGCGAATGGGACCCCAAAAAATCACCTACAGGCTTGACCACTTTCTTCTCTTAGAGACCCTTCTCTTGGAAGGCCCCCTAATCGAGTCCAACATCCTCCCTAAAGAAGGCTTAGATCATTGGTCGGTTTAGCTCTGGGTTGACACTATGGCCTCCCCCAAGCTCAAACCCTTCATATTTTAAAAGTCTTGGCTTTCCCACCCTGACTTCCAAGAAATGTCTCGTCATTGGTGGAACACGACCAAGATCCAGCAAGGAACCAAAATGTACTGCTTCCAACAGAAGCTCAAATACTTCAAGCAGTAAGTGTGAAAGGGGAATAAAGAAGTCTTTGGAAACATCTTCCAAGAGAGAAAACTCTTGGAACAGAAACTCAAATCCCTACAGATGCAGGCTATTCAAACTAGATACACCTCAACTCAACAACAGGAAGAGAAACACACCAGGCAGCAGTTGGAAGAAAGGATCAAACATGAAGAAATTCTCTAGAGACAGAAATCCAGAGTTCAATGGCTCAAAGAAGGGGGAAAAAAATAAAAATTCTTCCACCGCTCTATGATCCACAGACGCTTCATTAAATACATAACCAAATTGGAAAATGCTCAGGGAAGCACCCTACTCACCCACCAGAACATTACGCAGGAGCTCACCGATTACTACAAAGACCTCCTCTTAGAGCCAATGGGGGATTGCGCTGAAGCAATTGGGAGAGTGACAACCAATATTTCGACACTCGTTACCTAGGAATAAAATAAATCCCTCATGAATCCCATAAGCCAAGCTAAGGTAGATCAGGCCATACAGGAGCTACCCACAGGTAAGGCTCCAGGCCCCGATGGTTTCAAAATAGACTTCTTCCACTCCTGTTGGCCCATGCTAAGGGAAGAAGACTCAAAACTGGTGGAGGAATCACATAGCTCTAGCAGAGTCCTCCCATCTCTCAATGCCACCTTCCTCACCCTGATACCCAAAGAAGAGTGGGTCACCAATCCGAAAAATTTCAGAGTGCTCTGCAATGTGATATACAAAATCATCTCTAAAGTTATATCTCTCAGACTCAAACCAATTCTCCCCTTCATAATCTCAAAGGAGCAATCGGGCTATGTAGAAGGAGGAAAAATCATGGACAACGTCATCCTGGTCCATGAGGTCATCCACTCGCTCAAAAGCACACACACACCAGGTATGCTTCTAAAGCTCGACCTCTCCAAAGATTTTGATAAACTAAGTTGGCACTACATAAAAGTTGTCTTAATAGCCTTCAGCTTCAGTACCAACTCGACAGACTGGATCATGAATCTCGTCACCTCTACCTTCTTCTCAATCCTAGTAAATGGCAACCCCTCCCAACCCTTCTCCCCCTCGTGGGAAATAAGGCAAGGGGACCCTCTTTCCCCTTTTCTCTTTGTAATAATGGTAGAGGGCTTGGGACGCTACATAAAATCCTCCATTGGAAATGGATCTTTGCAAGGCCTCCCCCTCCATGGGCTTCAACCTACAGCCTCACACAGTCAATTTGTAGATGACACCATGCTTATGAACACCCCCACGACACAAGAAGATAACAAGCTCCACTCCATCCTCTCTGAATTCAGTGAAGCCACTGGCACTTCCTTCAACTTAGCCAAATCATAGCTATTCTTCTTCAACACCCCCAAGGCCATCCAACAACACATCTCTCAGCTTCTTCCCATTCCAGTCTACTCCCTACCAACTCAATATTTAGGCCTCCCCTTGTCGGATTCAACATCTCGCAACCTTTCCTGGGACTCTCTCCTGCTCTCCATTTCCAATCATCTCAGCAATTGGACCTTTCTCTCCCTCAATCTCCCAGCTATAACTACCCTCCTAAAATCCATTCTCAAAGCCATACCTGCCTACCTATTTTCTGCTCTTGCAGCCCCTCAATCAGTCATAAAGAAAATTTGAAATCTACAAAGGAACTTTCTTTGGCACGGTCACAACCCAGATAAAAAATGGGCTCTATTCAGTTGGAAAAAAGTCTGCAAACCTAAAGCCCTCGGAGGCCTAGGCCTCCGCAACCCTGACAAACTCAACAACACTATGGGAGCTAAAATCTAGTGGAGATGGATCAAAACCCCCATAGAAATATGTTCCCAACTTTGGAAACACAAATACGCGCCAGACATCCAACATTCACATTGGATCAGGATGTAGGACAAAATACAAGGTTCCAACATCTGGAACGTTGCCTAGAGAAACAAACCACTTATCCAAGATCATGCCTTCTGGGAAATCCGCAATGGTCAAACTGCCAGGTTCTGGACTGACTCTTGGCAACAGATGCCACCCCTTGAATTAGAAGAGAATATGTTGCACTATGAAAATCAGATAAAAAATCTAACCATTGCTAAAGTAGTAGACATGTGGGTGGCTAACCCAAACAACCATCCCTGGAGAACTTGGAAATCCACACGTTAGGACCTACAGGCAGCAAAAAACTACAACCTGCATAATTGGACTTAGGCAATCTCCCTATGAAGAATACACACAAGCAACGACCCTGACATTCTATGATGGGGGCACTCACCTCATGGAAACTTCACTCTCAAAGAAGGATACGCTCTACATGAAGGATTTCAATCTCTTCCAAAGGACCCCAACTAGACCATAGTCTGGAAATCTAAATTCTGGCCAAAAATATCCATGTTCCTCTGGCTCCTTCTACAGAACAAGAACCTAACCTGGGACAATCTCCAGAAAAGAGGCTTTATCGGCCCCTTGATCTGCCATCTCTGCAATCAACATGCAGAAACCATGGAGCACCTCCTAAACAAATGCACCATCAGTTTCGATATATGGGACCATGCCACACAACACTTATAGAGAACCCATCGAGACAAAGGCAACATCATAAACATGATAAAAAATTGGGGAACAAGACCTTACAAAATCCAACTCCTTAACAAAATATGGAAACTCCTACTAGGATTCATAGTTTGGCAACTTTGGAAAGAAAGAAATAGGAGAGTCTTTCACTCACAACCCTCCCCCCCCACCAGCATTTGGTCCACCATTCACTCACACCTCTAAGAAACCTCCCCCCTCCATCCTTGGACCAAAGATGACCTCCCCACTGACCCTGCAGAGACCTTGATTTTCAATTCCTGGGGCCTCATGCTCTCCTCCACCTTCTCTCCTTCACCCCCTCTCCCCTACTCTTCCCTAATGGTCAAACCCTCGATTTGGTCCCCCCCTCTACCCAGGTTCCACAAAATCAACTTCGACAGAGCTTCAAAAGGAAATCCAGGCCGCTCTGGGGCAGGAGCAGTAATAAGGGACAACCATGGCCGAATTCACAGCATCACAGCCAAAAGCCTGGGCTTCGACACCAACAAATTGGTAGAGATATGAGGTTTTATCAGAGGATTTCAACTATCCCTAGACCATAAACTCACCTGCCTCATAATTGAAGGATATTCCAAAGTCATAATCGAGCTAGCCTCCAAAATCCTCAATGGAAGGAACTCGGAAAGGATCACCCCCAGATGGCACCTGCTGGGCTCTCTACATATCTTTCAATCACTACTCAAACCCTCTCTAACTATCATCACCTCTCACATTAGGCAGGATGCAAACAAAGTGGCAGATAGACTAGCCAATGTAGGAGTGGATCTCACACAGCAAATCACCCTAATAAACTCCAGGAGGCCCTAGAGCTCGACAATTTGGACTCACTACAAAGAGCTGGCTCGAAGGGACTACCCACACTCAAATGGGGTGACATTTGGAAAGAGGATGGGGACAGATGGCAGGGGGAGTTATTGTCCCAAGCCGTCACCCCTAACATATTTGCTCCCCATGGAACACACCATGAGGGAAGTTAATTCAGTGCACCTAGCGAAGCTCTTGGACAAGCGATCCAGCCAGGCTACCAGTACCAGTCGCCTGTATCAATATTGTTGGCCTTCAATTTCAATGGGAGAGGCATCAATGGCTCCCTGCAGCGTTAAAGGTAACCCTGGTGCACATTTCTTCCTGATTTTTTCCTGTTACGATCAATGCACAGTGCTTCTTGGCCCTCCTGGATTCATAGCTTGCACTTTGTGCATCCTTATGGATTCCTTTCACCATTACCACTCCCCCACAACCCCCTCTCATTCCCCCTACCCCCTGGTTCTTCCCACCATGCCCCGAGAGTGAGGAAAGCCTAGGCAGAGCACCAGGAATAAGAATGCCTTCACCCGAGCCAACATACTCACAGCCTCTCAGCGAGCTTTACTTGCTCATTTCAGACACCCCCATAGTCATACCAGAAGCACTCAAATGACCCTGTGCACTCAAAAAATGGAGACCCTGTCACCCTTGTTTCAGACTCAGACTTCCCTGCTCACTCCAAAAACGGAGACCTCGTCCCCCCTAGTGCATTCTCCACCACCGCGTTTGCATTTTCTAGCTAGCACTTCGAAGGAATATGCACCTCTGCACCTCAACCCTGTCAAAAAGGAGGTACCACCTCTACTTTTTCATCCAGACCCAAGCGTGATAGAGCCACCTCTAGTTTTGCAATCAGGACCGAGCTTGGTGAACATGACAGTGCCACCCTCAGAGGCACACCTCCCCATGGCCACCAGCCTTCTGCCCCCACCAATTCTCAAACCAGGAGAGCCTTACTGGGGGGACATAATTTGTATCATGGAGGAGAAAATCCCTCTAAGATGGCAACTGATAGATGCATGGATGGACTCAACTGTAGCGGAATACATAGGTATGGATAAATGAGAGGAGATCTCGCACTTTTCCTATCATCTGGAAGAGGAGCATCTTGAGCTCCTCTTCGACATCCGACAGCAGTAGGATGAACAGGTGCATGGCCAAAGGACAATCAATCAACGACTGGACTTGATGTTTGAGGTGCTCACAGAAGCCCCAACGCAAGCACGCTGCCCCACTTGCAAACAGAGATTTGTCTTGACATACACCTCTCATGGATATCCAGGTTCTCCAATGGCTTGACGCGGCTCACCCAAGATTCCATTTTTTTTTCAAATACAGTTTTAGAATGGATAGTGATTTAGTTTTCACTCTTTTTTCCAGTTGTGTAATTCTCTTAGTTATGGCGGCTCTGAATGAGGCCAACCCTAGGCTAGTTAGATGGAACAGGGTTCCCGTTGAAACTTTCAAATCTCTGCACAATTTTTGTAAAATATTTTTCAGCCATGATAGACATATCATCGCTTGGAGCCACCTGTTATGGTTTCCCTTATGTGGCAGAACAGGTGGCTACCAAGTGTCGTACAAATGTACACTCGTGATTTAATATAATGTCTTTATTTTATTTACAAAAAAATAAAATAATAATAATAATAATAATAATAATCTATTTTTAAGGTCACAACCAAGACATACACCAAATTGGTGTATGAGACCCTCATGTTTGTGGGACAAGGGACCCCTTCGATGCAACGATTTGACTGCTAAAGTCTACAGAGGTATACATACCCTACCCCCCTCTGGATTTGAACCTATGACCTCCAAGGAGGAAACACATGTTCTTAACCATTAGGCCCACTCAGGCTGTATAAATATAGCATGAGTTAATCGTTAATTTTAACAAATGTTTGGCATACATCACGAGCTTCTTGGATAATAAATCTTAGCGTTGTCTAAATATTCGACTTTTTGAACATTTTCACTGGAATCCGGTGAAACAAATATTGGTGAAATCACCATTTTTTGTTATTTAAATTTCATTTTGAATACACAAATGGATTCAACACCTTGAAAAACCCTCAGGGCACTTGAAGTATACACACTCAATCACTCAAATTTGGAGTTCCAACAATTTTTGGCCAGATTTTAATAAAAATTGATCGGAAAATATGCCCATAAAAACTCCAAAAAATTGAACATTTAGACTACACGATAAATCTATCATGGTAAACAAAACAAGTGGTAGAACTATCACTCACATTATTGTTGTGGTTCTATTTTTGAAGGATCGGTAAGAGTAAAGAAAGCGCCAAAGGCCTAGTAGAGCTAGTAGGCACATCACAGTTATTACACTTATGATACTAACCAAAGGAGGAGGGAAAAAATAATGAATTTGACTTCTCATTTCAAATATTTCCCACACTTCTTGTTTTCCATGGCACAGAACATTAAAAAATGTACCTTTCCTATCCCTTCTTCAACACATACTGGGTATAATTTACAAATCATCTGATCTGGATTTAGGAGCGGAACGAACTGATTAACAGACTGAATACAATAAACACAAAGATATGAAGAATAATACAAATATCCAGTGAACAATATCTTCCATTAAATAATGGAATAGGTTGAAATTGTAAAACTGCAGAACTGAAACACGTGCTCGATTGGTGGTATCTGTCTCTGAGAAGAGATGTGGTTGCAACGCACATCCATCTGAGAAGAATGGATTACAATGAGGCTCCAGAGGCCTTTTTGATATTACTCATGAATGTGAAAACCATAGACATTCAAAAACCTAACCCTAGAAGGTGAAACGCCAAAATTCATGTGGGCCCTATGGGTAAGTTGTTGTAATTTGGTACCTCAACTTCCCAGGGTCGTAAATTTTGCATACGACCTTCGTTTTAGGTGCGTGATAACTCGTTGGAAATGTATTTCAAAGAGCTACACATTTCGTCGTTAAACTTTGACTCTGTCTACAATTTGACTATGGTGAGCCAAAAAAACAACATTTAGGGCCCCAAAATGGCCCTAGAAGTACAACAAGATGTGCTGACACTTGCGAAAAGATCTTCAGGAACCATTGTAACTATTTTGGAATCATTGTAACTAATCTTGTAACAACACAAATGATGAGATGGAAAGTTAGTTTAGTTAAGATTTTCATGCTCCAAGAAAGATATGGAGGACAACATGTGGACATATAAAGGGGTAGTGATTTTGATTCACTAAGAGAGAAGAGTCGAGTATTGTAAAAGTGTGTGAGTTTCAATAGAGAAGGGAGATTTATGTATGAATTAGAAAAAGAGATTTTAGTGCCTAGCACATCTCTTGTTATGTTTTACTAATGGACTTAATGAATGAAATATGAATTCCTTTCTCTCTGCATTTCTTGTGTTATGGTTTGGTTTTATATGTTTTTACTTTCTTCTATATGGTAATATAGCAATAAGTTATGAATGAATGAATGGTTATACTCCTTATATCTTTCATGTTTTCATAATTCCTTAGTACCCATCATAAGACTTGTTGTTTCTATAATTCTCATGGCATCTTGGGTGAGACCTTTTCCAATTATTAGGGATTGAATATGTCGGTGCCTATGGGGTTTTGTTGGTCACTTCTATTGAACCCCGGGTCTATAACCCCGCGGTGAACTAGAAAATCCAACCTTGTCTATTCTACTTCTACACTCATGGATCTCATGGATATTCAAGAGTTAAAAAAGGGTGTTTTAGAATCACGAGGAAAAAATACAGTGCAACATAACCTCCCTCTTTTCAATCACTGCTAAAGTTCATAATAATGAGCATCAAATGGTATCCCAATTTTCTCTGATAATGGGTACTTTAGTTCATCAGAAATAGTAGATAGTTGCTTTAGAAGTGAATGTAGCATGATGAGAAATATGGTTATAAATCTAAGAAAGAAATAAAGTTAGGGACATCAAACCAAAGAATTTCAGTTAGCTCATCCCATAGGGATTTGAAAAAAAAGGATACTACACATCAGCTGGTTGAAAATATGGAGATCAGACTACAAGGTTTGGTTCATTTGAATCTTGGATTGGATGAGGCTATTAGTCATCATGTATTTTATTAAGTTAATGTTTTTTATTGTTTTTATAATTCTAGGAGTCTTTTATATAATCTATAGTAGCATGAAATATTGGAAAAAATTGCCAAAAAACATATGCAAAGTTTTGTATCAGGCATCTCGTGAGATGCAAACTCTTCTTAAATTTTGTACATTCAATATATGTAACTATGTTGTTAGCTATGATACAACTTTTATTTTAAAATAAAAATTCTTCTACTTTTAGTTTATATATATATTCTATTTCTACTTGATCAGAAGACGCTCGAGCATGGCGATCTCCCATATCCAACAGTATTGGTTAGGTCTCCTTTATGTTCAACACTTGGAATGATTTTTTTCCAGTAGTAAGAAGGAAGAAGAATATGAATGACGAACCAGAAGTAGGAAGAATAATATTGCTTTTTGGGTTTCTCAATACAACTCAAGATCAATATCCCTCTTCTTTAGACCTCAGGGTCTACTGTTACAAGAATCTTGTATTGTTCGTTAAGAATCTTCTATAACTCAGTGAAATGGACTTCACAAGGATATTTATTCTTCATATACCCTCGTGCCATTTTTTGTTCTCTTCCTTACTAATTAGAATGTAGGAGCTGCTAGTGACAATTGTTGTTAGATTCCTGCACTTCCTTCTATGCCTCGAATCACCTATCTCATATATGTATTAAAACCTTCAATAAAAGTGGATTACTAGTGAACTAATCTCAATAAACATAGTGGATTAGAAGCATCCTTATTCAATATTATGATTCCAAGTCCATACTAATCCTATAGTGTTAAGTCCTTAAGAAGATTCCAAGTCCATACTAATCCTATAGTGTTAAGTCCTTAAGAAGCTCCGTGAGGAAGAGAATGAGGACCTCTAATCTATCTAATTCCTTACAATGCCCCTATGTACCTTACAATAAGCATAAATCATTGCATTTGGCATTGTTTATATATATATATATATATATATATATATATATATATATATATATATATATATATATATATATATAGAGAGAGAGAGAGAGAGAGAGAGAGAGAGAGAGAGAGAGAGAGATTCTTAGTTTTGAATTTGTCAAAAGTTCTCTTAATTGTTTAAAGGTTTTTGATATACATAATATTATATTATAGGAAAATTACTAGAAAAACTATATATTCTTACAATTTCCAAATAAGTTAATAATATTCAATAATAAAACCTTTTTTTAATTGAAACTGGGAAATATTATATTAAAAGTGTTCTACCAAAGTTAAACAACAAAGCACATGAAAAGTGTTGATATAAAGTGTCATACAAAATTGGTGGATATCCTGAGCAACATAGAAAGGTTTGTAAATTATTTGAAAAAACATTAGAAATTAGTGAAACACGTGATGGATTATATCCTCCCCCTAACCTACATTGGAGATGACATAAATATGTTGTTCAATTTCCATGTCATCTTTTAGTCGATGTACTTTCTCCTCCTCCTTTAGGTCTTCTTGTGCAAATTTGATTGATGTCCTTTGGTTTGAAGCTATGGAATGGGAATCTTTGCTAAGGTTGATGACCATGTTCCTTAACATACTACACTCATCTTGCAAATCACTAATTTTTTGTCTTTGTTGAACTATGAGATTCATAATTGTCACATTCTTTGTAGGACATTGATGTTCATTCTCATGGACCTTGGAGGTCACTATGAAAAGAGAGGATATGTTGCATTGGATAGAGTCATTATGCCTTCAAAGAGTTCTGCAAATCTATTGAATGTACCTAAAGTCCATGATTTATAAGGGGATATCTAGGTCAATTTGTAACCATTCTAATTAGGACTATCTCCAATGCCCAGGGAAACTCTTCTACTCCACAAATTTGACAAAAATATAGCCAGATCATTGTGCTTCTAGATATTTCTAAAACCCAAATTAATATTACCTACATATCCAATCCCAAATAAGATTAGTGAGGCATATCCCATGCATTTAAGGACCAAACCATTGATATATAGAAGTTTATAACTATAGGGGTTCAACGAGCCAAAGATAATGTCGTGAAAGAGAAGAGAAAAGGGGAAAAACTACATGTAAATTGTTGTTTGTTCCAAATTCAAAACCCCACAATTATTTTCAAATACTAAACTCCAAATATGTTATAGACACCAAGTCCCCTTGAAAGTAATCCACTAAAAAACTCAAATGTGGAAATATTCATACTGAATTTCCAAAAAACTAGCTAGAGAAAAAAGATGATATCAACATATGGGTTTCAGACTGGTTGAGAATACTAATGTTGTGAATTCCAAGTCTAGACTACTACATTTTCCCACCTCACTAGTGAGAAGACATAGAAAAGATTTCAATATACAATACATTGGCTAATTCCTACATGCAAAGGAGATGAGGCCACGTCCTTCCAAATCCCCTCCCTGTGCTTGAGGACTGATATAAGAGATGGTGACACATGTGTTACTTAATGAGGATGATACATGACTTGAATTCGTAACCCAAAATATTTAATGCTCAGGGGAATTAAATGTTGGAATAACTCCCCATTTGTTTTCAAAACTCCTTGATTGAGACTGGTGGCTTCATTAGCTAACGAGTCATCTTAATAATTGAGTTATCTGAGCACATAAAGGAATGAGAATGTATTCAAGCTATAAACCTCCTTGTTTATTTTATCTATGATCAATGCAAGCTAACTATCTGACTGAGTTGATTTCTTAGCCACGATTTTAATAATGACACTTGAATCTCCAATTATGATCAAGGATTTTATATTGGATTTTAAACCTATTCCATAAGGGGAACTGAATAGATGAAACCTTCTTTGAGAAGCTTATCTACCTCATCTTTTATGGCCACTTCCCGTTCTCAAATTTTATCGGACATGCTTCATATTAGGATAAGTCTTTATTTCATGTTCAATCATTCGAGCGTCTATCCCTGGCATCTCTTTGTATGACGTCCAAGAAAAAACATCGTGAAACTCCTTAAATAAGGTGGTATAATCACAGATCTCTTCAGGTGAACACTCTGCACCAATGAACACATTTTCTACAACATTGGGATCATTTGATATGTTGATAAGGATCGTTTCCAAAATATTTTCCATGTTCCCTTAAGTGTAAACACCATGTTTTACTAAAGGATTCACAGTCCTATCAACATTGTTATTCTTGTGGAATTGAAACTCTCCTCTTTCAATAGGGTCTATCTCCGGAAGGAAATAAGATCGATGATGTAGAACATCCTAAGGCCTCTATGGACCCATCATTGCCTCTTTAATAGCCTCATCTGAGGGCAGTACCATCTCGATACAATCGATAGAATGAGAAGAGTTAACCTCCAAAATGGGCATCAGAATTATCGTCAACTTCCTTTGTCTAAAGAGGAGTTGGATTTGGGCCTACAATGGTTGTTTGAATGGCCTAATAATAAATATCAGCTACAGACAAAGGATTTTCCATTCCTGCATGCTTGAGCCCTTCTATTGAGTCAGACGGGGATAATAGAATCCAAGGATCCTCAAAGTACATCATCCGAAAATGTTGCACTTGAGATATAGGAATTGATGAGCTAAAGCTAGCTAGAGTGGAACGAATGTACGAGATTGACGCTAGTATATTAAAAGTTCCCATCAACGAAGAATACATTCCAATTCCATTAATTTCAGTCATCGTTTGGGAACCATATATCAACAGGATAGTAGATTCCAACTGTGTAGTTGGATCTGAATGATTGAAATACAACTGGTTGATAGTCACAATTTTTCCTTCACAAGGAAAAAAAAATAATTCAAAAGACCAAAGATATGATAACGATCATAGTGTAAGTCCAACTATGACCTAGAAAGAGGTTGTAATTAAGTGGAGCATCGACTACTTCCACTTCAATGTATACAGTTTTTCCTCTCAACTATACAAGAAAGGAGGAAAGTATCCCATGGGGACGAAAAAAACAACCATCGAATGCATTAAGAAGAGTAGGGGACAAGGCAAGCTCTGGAGAGCCAATAACTTTCCAAAAAGAGAGTGACATCACACACATCAATGGTCCCTCATCAATAATTTTCCTAAAAATATTCTTTGTGGTGTAAACCACTTGAATTTGAAAAGTGACGTGATAAGGGAGGTGAGGTTTGACATTAGAAGGGTCAAACATGATGAGTTGTGAGCTAGAAGAATATTTATCTTTGATAACAAAAAGTAATGCACTCTATTGCATTGGGCAACTTTGGAGTACCTAGAGAGTAGACATTACACACAATGACTAGGCCAAATATTCCACAATTGAATAATTTTGAGCGGCTCTGGGATTTGGATTATGTGAGTCTATTTTGTACACACCCTTGGGCATGCGAGGTATGGAATCACTCGCATAAGGATTCTCAATATGAAGAGGCACTTGCGGCTCGGGGGTTTCTTTACTCTTCAACCCAGACTTAGGTTTATCAAAATTATGTGTTCGATTCTATAGATAAGAATATGAACTCATCATATAGATATTCATTGGTGTTCCATCAAGTGGAGGAGCACCCTGTTTACCCCCCTGCTGGCTCCTAACATTAGATATTGAGGCCATGTTTTGTAATATTCTAGTTTACCCCCACCAGAACTAGATTCTAGTTTAGTAACATTCTTGTTATTATTTCCCCCTCCTTTTTTGTCCTTACCCTTTCTCTTCCCGCCCAGTTGTTGGGTACCTTTTGGGGTTGTCGATTGAAAATTGTGTATATACAACTTTTGGGAGGGGGTGGTCAAAGCTAAAGCTGGAACAAACGCATAATCTTGGATAGAGAGTTGTCTCATCTGATTAGAGACCAAGTCTAGAGGTGAGATTTGAACATAACCTATGATTCTTTTTTCATGAGGTGCATATTTCAATTTCATGGGATCAAAACCAGGTTTTGGTGTGTTTGATATAATTTTGTAAAGGATTCCAGACTGTGAATAGATCAAATCTAGCTATTGGGCATTGAAGATGGCTTCTTCCTTAGAAAAGACTCATGATTTCGATACATATTTAGAGATGACTGACAACAAATACTTGAGGAACCACTCCAACAATAATTCGAGAGGAAATTTCGATTTAATCAACCTCTTCCATATTTTCCACTGCTAGATATGATCTAAGATATGAGTGGCATTGTCCTATTTCAATGTGGACAGAAGGTCAGTGTCGACATCATACCAGAAAAGTAGTTGAACATGGTTTAGAAAATCCAATGCTAAATTGTGAAAAGTGTGAAAGGATGCATTATCAAGTTCGATGTACCACTTTGTCACAACTCATGTAAGATTGCATTGGAAAAGGAATAACCGAACTGAATCAATATCATGTAACGAAGTTGACAAACACCACATATGAAATGTTGTTATATGGTCGTTGGGATCCTCATCGGGCTTTCCATCGAAATTAGGAATATCATATAATAATTTGGTTGAGACTGAAGACCAGTTCAGATCATGAAAAACTGGATCATTCATGATTTTCGACAGGTCTGGAAAGTTTAACGTTGCCAGAAAAGATCACCTCATCTAGGACCCAAAATTCTAGCTAGGGATGTCGGAAGTTCCAGGTTGAGGACCAGTGGAAAATTAATAACTTGGGTTGGTACTGGCACCAAGCTACCAAGAAGAGTCTATGGATGGGCCAAATATATGGATGAAACCTTGTTGGCCCTTGTTAAATAGAGGAAAACCTCCACCCATCTGGTTCCCAAACGGAAAATAAGGGTTTCCCTCTTTGGACCCCCCTTGCAAAGGAAAAACTCATTGCATGGGGTTATTTTGATTGAGAAAGGGTTTTCCCCCTGATGACAGCCCTTGTGAAGAGAATGACCCTTGAATGTGATTCCACTGCCTTAGAAGGGGTTTCTCCCTACCGACACTGCAAACATGGTGAAAGGATTACTTATGAATCCACCATATAACGTGAATGGGGTTGAATTCGATGGCATGCTAGCAGATTGAAATCTGCTACCCATAGGACCATCCCATCCCACGAATGGATTAGGGATGGAAGACGAGAATGACCCACTCCCAATAGAGGGGAATGACGAAGAAATATGACCTTTTCCCCAAGGAACAACTTGGTAGGGGATTGAAGAACTCCCCATACAAACGTTAGAAGCTTGGGACATTGACGTTAAAAGCTTGGGACATTCTGCATGCTCATTGATGACATACCAAATGAAAAAGTGTAATTTATTGAAGGTAATGACATGGATGGACCCAAAGGATGAGTGGAACCAAGAATCAACAAAGAAGAGCTGATGATTGACATGACTATGGTGGAATGAACCACACTATTCATTTGGTCAGATACACCAGGAGGAAATATTCCTACAATGATGATTGTCGACATGGGGGTTGCAGGGACCCCTAACCAAGACACTTCAGGATTTCCTTCCATTACAGCCCACCAAATAGGGTGATTGTCAGTGAATTCTAACCCGGGGGCCATAATTTTCACAACAACTGGTGCGTTTGGTCCAGTTAACAGAGGATTGAATTGATGAGCGAAGTCTTCGACTTTGAGATCCGATACAATTAAAATATTTGGGGAAGAAGCATTAGTTTTTTTGGGTTCAATTTCTACGGTCTCGATCATACCAGTTGGTACAAAAGTGCTGGTATGATAAAGTCGATGCCTCAAGGGAGGCAACATATTATTTACTTCTACCCCTTCACGTGGAAGACATTGAATTATCCTCAGCTCTCATTTACCGACCTCATGTTTGAGTCATGTGTTATAGGATCTTCCCGGCTATACTTATAAAGAGTTTTTTTTTTCACTCCCTATCTCAGATTCCTAAGTTTGTTTTTTGTCCTTGGAGAAATTAACTCTCCAACCTAAACTAAGGCCCTAGCCTAAAACTAGTTTGTTTACCCTAGTAAAATGAAAATGTCTAATTAATTTTAGTTATAGTTCATTTTATAGGTTGTTATTTACTCAAAAAGGGTAACGAGTGAAACTAAATGGTGTTTTGGACTAAACAAAAAAAACACTTAAAAACACAAATGAAAAATGCAGTTCTTCATTGAAAATATGAGTGTAATAATGATTCAGAATTAGACAAAAACAAACTCTTTCTTTTTTATATGCAAATAATGCACCTGTTTATTTTAGATGAAATGCACTTACTAATGCAACTTTCAGGTGCAAGACAAATAACAATATTTTGTAATTCTTTTCATCAAAACTATAAAAATGAAATCTTTTTGTTTTAGAAAATACAAGAGAGAATTCAAGGAGAAAAAATACATATAATGAGATTTTCTTTTTCATATTTCAATGCAAAGGGTAAGGAAGAAAGTTCACAAGCACACACTCTTACACTTTTGTTTTATGCAAATCAAGAAAACAAGAAAGCAAAGGGAAAGAAAGACCGCAAACAAATGACTAGACACCCTATAAAAAATCGGCAAGGATAGAAAGTAGAGTGTAATATACACCCAACAAATCTTCCTAAAACCCTAAAAACATTGAAAGAAAAATAAAACCCTGATTAAACAAGAAAGTTGAAAAATATTTTTGGACTTTTCTTATGATCTCGAAAACAAAGAAAACAATTTTTTAAACCAAAAAGCAACTCTAAAGACTTAGCAGGACCCAGGAAGATCTAACAGTGTCTTGACCCCAACCTCTAGTGGTATGAAGAGTAAAAAAATCCAATTCAGAAGATGGACGTGACCATCTAAGCTACAAGTAGCGTATGTACATGAATATATTCAAGGAAAGTCACATATGTACATGACTATACTAAAATAAAATGGCATACACCCTATAAAAACCTCTCTAACTTAAGAGAGAAAGGTTTGGAAGACTTAGGAAGGATTGTAGAAATTCAAAAAATGCTAAATAAAGGTTTCTAAGACACAAACAAAACTTCAAAAGATATGTAAACAACAAGCACCCCTAATGACCCAAAAAATGACAATCCCCACTAGAGTCACCAATTCTGTTACAGAAAACTAACTCCTATGGCTATAGGTCATGGAGACAATAGAGAAATACCCTAATAGACCACTCTCAGACTCAAATCAAGTGGTTAATTAAAAGTAACTACTTTTCAATAACTAACTTTCAAAGGATAGCAAAGAGAACGAAACTGGAATCCAACATTTGAAGTCAATCTCACTCAAGAACTTTCGCTCCATAACTCTTTCATAATGATTCTTTGAAAAATCTTGCAAACAAAGAAACAAGCAACTGAAAATAGGTAGTTATCTTCTAACTAACTATACATGATCATTTCAATTTGCATAACATATTCGAAACTATATATAGATAATCTCATTAAAAACATGAATTAACAAATAGAATTGGACGAGAAAGAGAGATATTTTATTATTAATATCATAGAAATTGATTACAACCTGTAACTTCTATGAAACAGTCCTGAAACTTGGTTCCAAGTTCCTCCATGTAACACCCTGTTTTCTCCCAAGACTATAATTATGCACAAACTTCATATGTTAATAACATGAGGCATGTAATTCTGTTTTGATTTAATATGAACACCAATATGTTGACAAAGATGGAACAACCTTGATAAGTATTGGCCATGATACTCCAGACGAAATTGATGAAGTAGAGGATTGATGGTATGGTTGAGTGAAATGAAGATGAGATGCACCAGTGAATAAAATATGAATCTTGCACAACAATCTTATCTATTCATAAAAACATATGATTTCACCACCAACACACCAGACTGATGGAAGAGACCACATAAACATTAAAGAGAAGGCCATAAAGGTGGTTTGGTAGTGATGATTGATGCAATTGGCCCATGCATAGAAAGAATGGCCAATTGAATGATTGACAGGAACATACAAAAAACTACCCCTTCATATTGAAAAAGGGCAGACTACAAGTTACGTATATAGGATTCAACAAAGATCTTGAGAGAATGGAGAGAGAAGGAAGAAGCAATGAGAACGGAAGGAGAGAGCATATAGAAAAACATAGATGTGCGGAGAAGAGAAAGGGATCAGAGAAAATAAATAGAGTGCAAAAGCGCATATGCATTGATTAAGAAAGAAAAGGATAACTTTCTGGAATAAATTAGGAAACTTTTCTAAGTTGATGATGATCACCTTGAATAGAGATGACCCAGATTCCGAACTAGAGAAATAGTGGGTTGTAGCTTGGTGCTTACTAGACAGAAACAAGCACTAGAAGGGGAGGTCACTGAGGGACTATTAATCAGAAAGGGACTCCCATGTGTAGAGGAAATCCAGTTGAGAAACCACCTGATAAACCTATAGAGACCTAGAGCTCAGTGGAAGTGGCAACTTTTGTTGTGTCATAGGGAGAAGAAGAGTAACATTCTCGGATCATCGTAGACTTGGAGCCCTATTGAGTCAATATCCTTGGTGGTATTATGGATTGGAATAGGGGTGGCGTGTTGTAGGAGGTGACTCTAGAACAAGGCCTAAGGTTGGGAGGAAAGGTTTCCTCTCTCAGTTAGTTGGATTGGATCATTCCTTTATCATATAAGTGTTCATCTATATTGAACTGACTCTGAATGACTTATGTGAATGATTAATAATAGAATAGTTGTGTGTTAGTGCATATGAATGTTTAAATCCAAGAGAATGTTTGTATACTTATCCTATGTCTTGAATGTACTAAGATGAACCATGTTTTGATGTATACTAACGTTTGGTTAAATCATAAAAATGAGTGAGTGTAAACTGCTACCTATTTGAATACCCTATATATTCTCTATATAGAGAGTCTACAATTAATGTGAGGCCTTAGCCTTAAGTTTGACAATTAGTAGAAGTTGTGTACCATCTAGATTCCTTGAAAGTAAGAGACCTAAGTCTTGCAGAGCTCAAAAAATGGCTAATTCCTTAGAGTGGACAATATGACTCCATAAACCCGGTGTAGTTTGGTGAAGGTTGTTAACTGTTAATCCAGAGAGATAGTGACCATTGATCGGTGGGCAGTCAGGGTCACCATGTCGGAGAGATCCTTCGGGTGCTATGGAAAGGACATAAAAACAAACCTGTCAGAGTGAGACCTTTGGAATAAAACATCATGTACTATGAGAATAACTACGAAGAAAATAGCGTGAATTTCGACCAGTATGGACCATATATCTTTAATCGGGAGGAATGAATTCTCTGTCATTGATAATTTCAGATCCCATAAGTAAGTCGAAAGGTTGAGAGATGATGGGGAACATCAGTGCCAAGATGTAAATCAATAGTTAATTAGGTGGAGCGATTGAGTGTGAGCCTAGCTGGCCCAGCATTAACTTCTTTCAGAGTACAACCTTGATGGATCAGAGAAATCCTCCGATGTCCTAGAAGTGTGAGTGTGATGGAGGGAAGATCTCGATGATAGATCGAAAAATAGAGAGAGGGAATGACAATCATTGATTTGTCTTGAGCCTTTTCTAAGTTATCAGAATGAAGGTTTAACTTCATGGCTAACATGGCTTTCCAGTGGGGTAGCTGGAGTGATTTTAGAGTGACAAGTGTCACTCACCCATAAGTGGATGAGTCAAGTGGAGTCTAATTGGTGTGCAAACATTATGCTCTGAATCAATCTCAATCGTCTATCGAGTCATTGTGACTTATGTTCACGACCATCCATTAAAGAGAGGGGTATATTCCTTAATACCCTGGTCTTGGAGTAAGGAAACTGCTTGAGTTGTTCTAGCTCCGAACAAATGGTATCGGAGGGGAATATTCTTCAATACCATATCCATTGGAAGTAAGTCATGAGAGTACTAGGAAAGAGTGTGAGTGATAGGTTTGATGGTTCTACGTGGAGCAGACTCACTTAGTGGCAAAGTAGTCATCATGTCGGACGATGAATGTGTTGAGGTGTCACGTGGATGCCATGTGTCAATGTTATATAGGTCAAATACCAAGGAACTATACAAAGGCCATAAATTTCGATATAGGACTCAGTTTGAAGCGAAATAGCCGTAGTTGGAAAGTTCTTGACGAGTAGAAGACAATGAAGTTGTAAGAGAGGGGATTGGGATAACTAATAAAAGTGATAATCACAATACCCCATCCCTTAAAAGGACACATAGGGGTTCAGGTGTGTTACAGAGTGGTATCAGAGCATAGTTCAAACCCTAGGCTTGAAAGGGTCACTAAGACCACGTAAGGTTGCTCAAAAAAAGGATTTATGTTGTTTGGAATGCCTGAATTAGAGTATTGGCATGAAATGATAATGATGATTGTTGTTTCAACAAATAGGATGAATTGAAAATCTCACAGAAGTGAATGGTATAGAAGAGTATGGATGACCTCTTGCACCTCAAAGATGAAGAATCTGACGACCAGAGGGATAGGGAAACCCATCCAGATTTTATGTCCATGGTCAAGAGTCTGAAGTTGGATAATGAGAGGCTTATGAGAGCCAATACCGAATAGGCAGAGTTGAACACAGCTCTACTGCAGAGTTTGTCTGAAATTCAAAAACATCTACAACAAGGTCCTTGCAATGCAAATCTATAGTGGTCGGAGAGGTTGAAAACCCCTTCGGATGCCCAAAAGAATGAAATGGATCATAGTGATACGAGAAATATTTCTTCCAAAAGAAAGCTTCAAAGAACTAAGAGAGGTGGATGCAGTGGAGGCAATTCCACAGAGTCCTCTGGTCAGAAGACTAATGCAGCAGGATAGTCTAGTAGTGGCACGAAATCCAGTATTTCTAAGAAGACAAAGAGGAAGAAATCTCAAAGTTTTTTGACTGGAGAATTAAAGAAGGATAAGCCGCCTAACTTTGATGATGAGATAAAGAAAGGAGAGGAAGTTGAAGCATGTCTATTCAACTTGAAAAATTACTTCCGAGTACATAACTACTTAGACAATACCAAGGAAAGGATTGCAATGTTTAACCTGAATGGAGGGGCTTCCATTTTGTGGGAAAACCTCAAGTTAATAAAAAGGATAAAGGAAATCAACTTAACCTGGAAACAGTTTGAGAGATACTTTTTCAAGGCTTACCTATTTGAGAAGTATTATGATGACAAGATAAAGGAATTCTATGAGCTTAAAATGGGGGCAAATTACCTTGGAGGCATATGCAAAACGATTTATGGAACTATTGAGGTATATTCCCTACCTTAAGGACGAGAAGGTGAGGATCCAACATTTTCTCAGTGGGTTTCCAAAGTCATATGAAGATCGAATTGAGTTTGACAAACCCAAGACACTGGAAGACACCATTCAGAAGGATAAATGTTGTTACGATGAGTCTAAGCACAAGCATGAGTATCCTAAGGATTGGAAAATAAGGGACAAGAGTAGATCCTAGAAGAAAGGATTTAATCCTTTTCCCCACAAGAATTATGGGAAGGATGAACAGTCGGATCAACCAAGAAGGGGTGTGCATCAACAAAAAATTTCATTCCAAAGTAGGAATAAGCCAGTAGAGTAGGCAAAGGAAAGAGAAGAGGAGCCCAAGAAATGACCTTTTCAATTCTAGGGATGTGGAGAGCCACATCTATTGAGGGTTTGTCCCCATAGACATCATGACAGTAAAATAGTGTATAATGTATAGGTCGAAGCTATAGTCAATGATGTATCCAGGAGAATACCGAGAATCTACGCAGTGGTGGACAATCGACAAGCAGACCACCAAGCTTTTTTGGTGGAATTGGAAGGTATCATTAATACACAACCAATATATATTTTGATTGACCTAGGATATAATATTATTTATGTTTCACTTCAAGTGGTTGAGGCATGTTCATTACAGAGAAAGAAACACACTAAAGCGTGGTTAGTCCATTTAGCCACTAGAACAAAGAGGGAAGTGGCTAATGTCGTTGAAGCTTGTCCAATTCGGATTGAGGGATTTCAGACCCAAGAGGATATGAATGTTCTACCTCTTGGATCTTATGACATATTACTGGGAATGGATTGGTTAGCCACCCATAAGGAAAAATTGAACTTCTATGAGAAAACTCTAGAATGCGAAGATGAGGAAGGCATCACGAGAATTTTGCAAGGAATTCTAAAGCCAATCTATGTGAGATAGATATCAACATTATAGCTCAAGAAGTATAGTAGAAGAGGGTGTCCTTTGTATTTTATACAAGTACTAAATTCAATAGAAAGAGGTGAGATCAAGATTGAAGGCCATCCAGTGTTATGGGAATTTAGGGATGTGTTTCTGGAGGAGGTTCCTAGATTAACTCCGAAAAGAGACCTTGACTTTTCAATTGATCTCGTGCCAGGGGAAGTTCCAACATCGAGAGTGCCTTATAGGATGAGTGCACCAGATTTGGTGGAACTGCTGAAGATGTAGTTGAGAGAAATGATGGACAAAGGTTAGATCAGACCGAGTGTATTCTCGTGGGGAGAACCAACCCTATTTGTAAAGAAGAAGAATGGAACCTTAAGGTTATGCATTGATTATTGACAACTGAACAAGATGAACATCAAGAAAAAGTACCATTTACCTAGAATAGATGATCTATTTGATCAGCTCAGAGAGGATGCAATTTTCTCAAAAATATATTTGAGATCAGGATATCATTAAGTTAGGATTAAGGACAAAGACATCCCCAAGACAACCTTTAGGACAAGGTATGGACACTACAAGTTTTTTGTGGTTTCATTTGGACTTACAAATGCACCAGCTACGTCAATGTGTTTAATGAATAGTGTGGTCAGCAAGTACTTAGACAAGTTCGCATTAGTGTTTGTGGATGACATTTTGGTGTATTCCAAGAATCAAGAGGAGCATGGAGAACATATCATGATGGTGTTAGATGTGTTGAGAGAGCACCAACTATATGCCAAATTCAGCAAGTGTGATTTCTTTAAAAAGTAAATCCAATATATATGCCACATAATCTCAGTTGAAGGAGTCACAGTAGACCCTGCGAAGATCAAAGAAATCATGGATTGGCCAACTCTTAGAAATGTGGCAGAAGTGATACCCTTCATGGGATTGGCTGGATATTATAGAATATTTCTCAAGGGATTATCCAAGATTGGAAATCCTATTACGTCACTACAAAGGAAGGGAAAGAGATTTGTGTGGTCAGCCGAATGCGAAGATAGTTTTTGGCAATTAAAATATCGGTTGACCAACACCCATGTTTTGAGGATAATGGACCCAGAAAAAGTCTTCTTGGTTTGCATAGATGCTTGCAAGGATGGACTTGATGGAATCCTCATGCAAGAAGGAAAAGTGGTTTTTTATGAATTAGAGAAGCTGAACAAACATGAGCAGAGGTATGCTACCCACGATCTAGAAATTGTCGCAATTGTACATGTGTTGAATATGTGGAGACATTACCTGCTCGAGAGAAGATTTATCCTCATGACTGACCATTGTGGTCTGAAGTATTTGTTTGATCAGCTAAGGTTGAATGCTAGACAAGCTAGGTGGATGGCATTGATCAATGAGTTTGACATTGAAATCAAGCACATAAAAAGAAAATAGAACAAAGTAGTTGACACGCTCAACCAAAGTGTTCAAGAAATACACTTAGCAACAATAAGTGTAGGTGAGTCTAACATTCAACTGAGGATTAAGACCCTCTTGTTTGAAGATGAGTTCTTCAAAAGTAATGAGGGAAAATTTGTAGAAAGAACCTAAGGAAAATAGGTATGAAGGATATCAATTCATGTTTGATAACCTGTTGATGTAGAATAAGAGGCTATACGTGCTTAATTCAGCAGACCTGGGACAATTGATTATGGATGAGTTCCATAGGAGGCCATACGTCGCTCATCCTGGTTATCAAAAAATGGTTACAACATTTAGGAAACTGTATTATTGGCCTAAGATGAAACAAGACATTGCTCAACATATCTCGAAGTGTCTAAAGTGCCAACAAGTGAAGGTTGAGCATCGACACCCTACGAGACTATTGCAACCCATACAGATACCAGAGTGGAAATGGGAAGTGATTCACATGGGTTTTCCAAAGACAATCAAACAACATGATGCAATCATGGTTGTGATGGATAAGTTGAGAAATACAACTCATTTTATTCCCATAAAGCCTACTTCTAAATCCATAGACGTTGTCAATGTTTTTCGTGAAAGAGATATTCAAGTTGCACGATTTTCCCAAAACCATAATTTCAAACAGAGATACCAAGTTCACCTCAAATTTTTGGTGAATCTTGTTTGCGGGTTTAGAGACGCACTTGGCATTTAGTACGGCCTACCATCCTCAAACCTATGGTCATACCTAAAGGGTGAACAATGTGCTAGAGGATATTTTATGAATGCATGTTATGTATAAACCCAAGCTGTGGGAAGAATATCTACCTTTGGTAGAATTTGCGTACAACAATGGTTATCAAGAATCATTGAAGATGAGCCTATTTGAAGCTCTATATAGTAGGAAGTGAAGATTTCCAATTAGTTGGGATATTCTAGTGGACAAAGTTACACTTGGACCTGAATTACTGAAGGAAATGGAGCAAGCCATGGTTCAGATAAGGAAGAATCTGAAAATTTCACAAGATAGACAAAACAACTATGATGATAGCAAGAGAACCCTCAAAGAGTTCAAAATAGGAGACCATGTGTATCTCCAGGTGAAACCCAAGAGAATTTCCCTAAAAGTAGGGATGTGTGCTAAGTTGGCTCCTCGATACCATGGACCATTTGAAATCCTAGAGAGAATAGGACCAATAACATACAGACTTTCTTTACCACCCACTATTAGAGCACATAATGTATTCCATGTGTCTTTGTTAAAGAAATATGTGCATGATTCTAATCACATTATTGATTGGACTGTAATATAGGTGGAACCAGAAAGATAATTCCATCTAGGGCCCAAATGAATCTTGGAGAAGAAAGAAACGATCCTCCGGAACCGAGCCATCACGCAAGTCAAGGTGAAATGGAATCGTTTTGGAGATAATGAAGCTACATGGAAGCTGGAATATGCCATGAGATCGGCATACCCATTTTTTTATTGTATAATTGTAAAAAGCATGGTGTTTTAAACACTGAGGACAATGTTTCATTAAGGGGGAGGGGAATGTAACACCCTATTTTCTCCCAAGACTGTAATTATGCACAAACTTCATATGTTAATAATATGAGACATGCAATTGTTTTTTGATTTAATATAAACACCAAACTGATGGCTGATAGGGAACAACCTTTATAAGTACTGGACATGATACACTAGAGGAAATTGATGAATTAGAGGATTGATGGGATGGTTGAGTGAAATGAAGATGAGATGCATCAGTGAAGAAAATAGGAAGCTTGCACAACAAGATTATCTATTCTTACAAACATGATGATTTCACCACCAGCACACCAGAATGATGGAAGAGACCACGTGAACATTAAAGAGAAGGTCATAAAGGTGGTTGGGTAGTGATGACTGCCACAATTGGCCCATGCGTAGAAAGAACATCCAATTGAATGACTGACAAGAATGTACCATAAACTACCCCTTCAGATTGAAAAAGGGTGGACTGTAGGTTATGTCTGCAGAATTCAACAAAAAGCCCAAGGGAATGGAGAGAGAATGAACAAGTAGTGAGAGAAACAAGAGAGATCAGATGGAAAAAATTAGATGCACAGAGAAGAGAAAGGGACCAGAGATGAGAAATGAAGTGAAAAAGTGCAGATGCATTGATTAAGAAAGAAAAGGATATCTTTCTATAGAAAATAGGAAGCTTGTCCAAGTTGATGACGATCACCCTGAACATAGATGACCCAGATTCCGAACTAGAGAAATAGTGGGCTACAACTTGGTGCTTACTAGATAGAAACCAACACTGGAAGGGGATCTCGATGAGGGACTGTTAAGTAGAGAAGGGACTCCCTTGTGCAAAGGAAATCTAGTTGAGAGACCACCTGATAAACCTATAGAGACCCAGAGCTCAATGGGAAGTGGTAACTTATGCTTTGTCAGAGGGAGAAGGAGAGTAACCTTCTTAGATCATTGCAAACTTGGATTCTTGCTGAGTCAATTTCTTTGGTGGTATCATGGCTTGGCACAGGGGTGGTGTGTTGTAGGAAGTGACTCTACAACAAGGCCTAAGGTTGGGAGGAAAGGCATCCTCTCCCAGTCAGTTGGATTAGATCATTCCTTTATTACATAAGTGTTCATCTATATTGAACTGTGGATGACCTATGTGAATGCTTAAGAATAGAATAGTTGTGTGTTAGTGCATATGAATGTTTACATCCAAGAGACTGTTTTTATAATTATCCCATGTCTTGAATGCAGTAAGATGAACCATGTTGTGATGTATACTAATGTTTGGTTAAATCGTAAAAATGAATGAGTGTAAATTGCTACCTATTCGAATACCCTATATAGTTCCTGTATAGAAAGTCTACAATTAATGTGAGGCCTTAGCATTAAGTTTGACAGATAGTAGAAGTTCAGAACCATCTAGAGTCCTTGAAAGTCAGAGAATGAAGTCTTGCATAACTCAGAAAATGACTAAGTCCTTAGAGTGAACATTATCACTCCATAAACCTGGTGTATGTCAATGAAGGTCCTTAACCGTTGATCTAGAGAGATCATGACCATTGATCGGTGAGAAATCAGAGTTGCTGCATCGGAGAGATCCCATGGACATTGTGGAAAGGACCCCCAAAAAAACCTATCGAAGTGAGACCTTCAGAATAAAATCTCATGTACCGTGAGAATAAATCCAAAGAAAAGACCCCAAAGTCCGGCTAGTATGGACCGTAGATCTTTAAGTGCGAGGAATGAATTCCATGTCGTTGATTGTTGGTTACTAATTCCCTTCTCGGGTTGTCTAATTTATTGACCCAAGTTTCATGTAATTTGGGGTTCCAACAAAGCCTCTAAAACTATCAGCCCTCCTGGTAAACCAGAAGGCAACACAGTACCCAAAAGGCACTGTGCATTCTCACTCGAGATAGATTTAAATAGGTGACTGTAAGACTTAGGTGTTTACAACCTAGGACAGAGTAGGAGACAGGGGTTTCTTGATTAAATCCACATACCATGAGCTGTAAGGTAAACCATTTGTTCCTTGAAGTCTCATACGTATATTTCACAGTTTGATTCCATCAAAACATAAACCATTCACAACAATGTAGTATAACAACATATATTCATAACAACAACCTCTCTCTATATATGATACTTTTGTATCTATATTTCTACATTTTGGGCTTTTCAGCTATTTACAGAATATTACCAAAACCCTAACCCTTCTTACGCTAGGTATTTCTCCCATGCATGTGTTGTTCTTCCTCTAGATGTCACTTTCCTTTGTGCATGCTTTCTTGCATGCACGCATGCTGTTCTTTTTCTAGTTGTTACTTCATTTTTTTGCATGCTTTCTTTCCCATGGTCTTTCCTCTTTTCCCTTCGGCCTGGTGCCAAAATTAATCATTGTGAGTTCCATAAGTAAGTCAGAAGGGTGAAAGATGACAGGGAATGTGAGTGCCAATATGTACTTCAGTAGTTGATTAGGTGGAGAGATTGAGCATGAACCTTGCTAGCCCAACATTGACTGCTTTTAGAGTACTACCTTGATGGATTCAGAGAAATTCTTTGATGGCCTAGAAGTGTGAGTTCGATGGAGGGAATATTTCGACCATAGATCAGAAAATGGAGAGAGGGAATGAAAATCATTGATTTACCGTGAGCCTTGTCTAAGTTATCAGAACGAAGCCTTAACTTCATGGGTGACATGGCTTGCCAGCAGGGCAACTGGAGTGAGTTTAGAGTGATAGGTGTTACTTATCCATAAGTGGATGAGTCAAGTGGAGTCTACTAGGCGGGAAAACCTTAGGCTCCAAATCAATCCCAACAATCTATCGAGTGATTGCGACTTATGCTCATGACCGTCCATTAAGGAGAAGGGTATATTCCTCAATACCTTGGTCTCGGAGTAAGGAAATTGCTTGAGTCGTTCTAGCTCTAAACATATGGCATCAACGGGGAATATTCTTCAATACCATATCCATCGAAGATAAGTCAAGAGATTACTAGTAAATATTCTGAGCAATACCTCCAATGGTTTTGTGTGGAGCAGACTCACCTGGTGTCATAATTTCACAAGCACCACATAGGTGCAACGTAGTTGTCATGTCATATGGTGAATGTGCCGAGATGTCATGTGGCCACCACATGTCAACGGTATATAGGTCGAAGACCGAGGAACTATATAAAGGCCATAAATTCCAATGTAGGACTCAATTTTAAGCGAAATACCATCGTTGGAAATATTTTGATGAGTAGAAGACAATGAAGTTGTAAGAGAGGGGATTGGGATAGCTAAGAAAAATAATAATTACAATACCCCATCCCTTAAAAGGACACATAGGGGGTTGGGTGTGTTACACTCCACCCAAGTCCATAGATGACAAGAAAACCCTCCCAAACTTTGTGTTCCAATAGGTCCAAGGAAGGCAAAGGATTTCTTCCTGACAAGATAGGGAGAACACAAATTATGAAAACAAGGGTTTTCATAGGGGAAGGAAAATCTCAAATGCAAGGGGAAAAGGGGACTTTCAGGGCTATAATGAAATTCCAACATAAGGATGCATTCCTCTGTTAGATTTTTCCTCCACCCCAAGGCTCTAATTTATACTCCCTTAGACAATTGGAGTAGTTATGAATGGGCTACAGGAGGTCGGGAACCTAGAGAACCCATCAGATCCACCTGAAATATCAGGATTTAATATTTTTTTGAGCCAAATTAATATGTATTCATGTTTTTAACTAGCAAGGCACATATGTACACGAGTTTCTTTAAGAAGAGTCGCACACATCAAGCAAAATGAGGTTTTTTAAGTATTGTTTGGGAGGAAAAGGGGGATTTTTATCCTGCAAGCAGGGAAAGGGATGTAATTATTGAGGCCAATGAGTCATCATGAGCATATATGGTGTAATATGATTCTATAATGGAGACCTTGAAGAAAATTATAAGCCCCATCTCAATTATTTTTGTATATTCCTAGACCCTAGAATTGCTTCTCAACCCATGATGATGTTGCCCACTATCTAATGCTTTCACATGAAGCCACCTTGATTGTTATAGATGATTTTGGAGAGAATCATTTTTAACTAGTTTGCCACAAATTTTTTCATGATCTTGTAAGAGGAATTATATAGAAAGAATGGTCAAAACCTGGAAAATGAGGAAGAATTTTCTTCTTTTCGAATGAGCACAATAAATGAACAATTTATGTTTCCCCCTATTCTACATGACTTTTGGACATATTGCAATATTATTTTTAAATAATTTTTTATTAGACTCTAGTAGGATTTGTAGAAATGAATAGAAAAACCATCATGGCTTGGCTCTTTTTCAGGAACCAAGCCCCAAATTGTATTTAAAATTTCTTCTTCCTCAGTAGGTTTTAATAAGTTTCCTTTTTCCTCAAAGGTGATGAAAGTCTATATATTTTCCAACATTGTTGTGATTACTTCTAGATCGACCCATTCCTGATTAAAATACAATGTCTTAGAATGAGTCTTGGCCACATCCCTTATTGCTAGAAAGTCACATATTTTTGTTCCATCCTCCATGGTTATCTCATTAACATTGTTTTTAATCCTTCTTTCTTTGGCTTGTCTATGGAATAACATTGTATTTTTGTCACTGAATTTCAACCACAAACTTTGTGACTTTATATGCCACATTTCCTCTTCATCTCTGAGCACCTTTGAATCTTGTGAAATGTAACATCCCCAATTTTAGTCCCCAAAGATTGTAATGTAATTGTATAAATGTGAGTCAGGCTAGTGAGCCAATATGATTGGGGAAAAGAGACCATATTGATTAATATGGGTGGGGGTTGAATAATATATCATGAACATTGAAATGATTAATAAAATAATAATCATTGGTTGTGATATGAGAGTGATGAAATTGATGGGGGGATATGATTCCATAAGGGATAGGGGTCCAAGGGGGAATTATTCATGGGTATTAATCCAACCCACATTCCTGAAGTATTATCATTGTGTAAACCTTCTATTTGTTGTTGAGTGTTTCCAATGCCAATAATTAAACTCATGTAAGAGGGTGGGTGTGAGGATTCACGTCCCAGATTTATTGAGATCATGGGGCCAAATTACAATCAACATTGGGAAAAGTGATCAACCAACTAGCTTGGGAAAATAGAGGAAATTTGTATGCAAAAAGGAGACAATTTATACATGTTGATTTTGGAAGCTTAAGGAGAGTTGAGTGTTGGGAAGAGCACCATCCATGCTATAATTGAAGGAAGCCATTGTTTGGTTGTGTTTTATGTTGGAAATGTGGCATGTGTGCATATAAAAATAGGTTGTAATCCTGTAGTGCATTTTCATATTGAGGAAATGGCTCAAGAGCCTTGTGAAGGATGTTGTGAGCACTTTGAATTAGCTAAGAGTTTATGAAGTCCCCAACTAAGAGATTCTTAGCCAACTAAGTGCACTGGAAACCCTGGTAAGAAAATGGTATAGCCCAAGGGATTGTAAGCAGTGAAGGGTGTACATTCCTTGGGTTATGTGAGTTGTGGGGAAGAGAAAGCTGGTGGATTGGAACTATTGTAGGAGTATAACCTAGGTTTTGGGTTGTTGAGTGTGGAGAGTGAACAACTAGAGGCATAGATATTCTTTTGGACTCATAGCCTCAGCTCGAGGGTGGCCTATGGTTGGGAGAAAATGAACAACAATGCCTATGGCTAGGAGGTTCATCCTTCGTACGTATCCAGTTGGTTACATATTATAAACAAATAAGTGTTATGTTGTTTTATTGTGATTATTCCATTTTGTAAATGAATATTGAATGGTATGTGTTGTTGTGTTCTTATTGGATTCATTCGCGTATTTATGTATGTTGTTAGATGCATGGGTAAATCAACATGTTGTTTGATGTAATTTTTATGGGTCTGCTACTCCTTGTCTCTCTTTTATATGTATGGAGAATTTTTCATATTTGTATTCGGTAGGAAAATTCATTTTTGCAGTGACGTGACTCAAAATGGGTGTTGGGTATGTTAAAAAAAGTTTATGTTCTCTAATTTATACAGTTCACTGGTTATAACTTCATTCTCCATTATTTCTCGAATAGAGTCCAACTGAGCTTTGAGTCGTTATTTTTCCACTGTTAGAGAGGTATAGGATAATTTAACCCAGTCTTTGAGAGAAAGTTTTATAGCCTTCAACTTTTGTTCCTAAATAAACATTGGAGAGCTTACAACCCATATATTCCATGCCTCTAAGATTTTTTCTGAAGCCATGGGATCTCAAAGCCATATGGGGTAGCATTGGAATGGTAATGGCGCAAATTCTAGAGAGTCTTGAATGAGTAGAGCATTTGGTTTATGGTCAAAGGTTGTTGATGACATGATTTTAGATGTGATGATGTTGTCCTGTAGGAGGAAGTCATTGTGCACTAGTAATCTATTGAGCCTTGTTTCTATATGTCTAGACCCAAGCGTCTTATTCAACTAGGTAAAATTTCCTTTATTTCGATTAATATCAACCAAATCCCATTCGACTAGAAGATCTTCCATTTTCTCTTGAAAATGATACTTGATTATGCTCCCTCCTATTGTTTCCTTGTTATTTAAAATCACATTAAAATCCCTTGCAATGTTGTTGCAAGAGTACTCAGATTATTTTTAGAGCACGTAAAGAGTTCCAACAACTTTTCGTTTCTCTGTAGATAGGTGACATATATGCATTGAAAATATTAAGTCACTTACATTATTGTTGATGTATAAAACTTGATAGGATCCAATGCCAAGTCTGGTATGTGAAGACTAAATGTGGATAAGATTGATTCCAAAGTTGGAAAAGGCCCCTAGAAGCTTCTCTTGAACTAGATGCTAAACCATCACAGTTGTTTCATTATTGCTTACATATTTTTAAGGCTTCATAAGCCTCCAACTTAGTCTCCTAGAGAAGGGGAATGGTAGGTTTTTTAGATCTAATTAGGTCCCTCAATGATTTTTTTTTATTGTGATTACCCTGTCCTCAATAGTTATAGGAGACTTTATTCATTATTTAACTTGAGGTTTCTGGCTACTACCTTGTGATGGTGCATTTTCTCCAGATTTTTTATAGTTCTAGATCCATCTATTAGCATCTTGTCTATAGTGGTTTGAATCCCCAACATCGTTTCTTTGTTCCATGCTTCTTCATGTTTTTATTTTGCTAGCTTCCTACCAACTTTATTTGTTGTTTATCAAGAATATTATCTATTTCTTCTAATTGATTAGATATAATGTACTCATTGAATAGGGAGGACATTGTTTCAATATTTCTCGACAAAGCATTCATGTTAGGTAGCACTGATGTAATAGGTGTAGGATTTGAAATCGTTAGAATTTCAGAGAAAGGAACCGAGTCTTCTAGCGAAATAATTTCACATGTATTTGATTAAGGAGTCAGCCTATCTCCTTTGGTGTGGCTTGAACATTTTTGTTCTTTTTCATTATGTTAGCCAAGAGGCAAATTGATTGTTTGTGGCAGTGACAATGCATGCTTGGAGCTAGAAGGAGTTGAAGGGACTGATTTGGATTGCGAAGTAGTAGTTGTCTACTTGGGGTTCATTTTCCTCTTTACAATTTTCCACTAATCTTATTTATATGGATCAATTTGAGATGCCTAGGAAAAAAATTTACAACCCTTTTTGAAGTGCCTATATTCATGGCATGTTTTACATTTGAATGGTAGTTGTTCATAGTTCAAGGGATTTACATGTTTTCAATTGTATATGATGAGAAGGATTGCTTCTGGGATCCATTTTCAAGAGATTCAACCTCCATGCATATTCTTTCACAAGCAAACATTTCATCTTTTGGTTTTGAATTATCTATGTAATGAATCAGAGTATCTCCAATACATCATGTTGTGTCTTCATTCTAGTAGTGAAGGGGTATATGTGGAATCCATACCCATGTAGGGACTATTGAAGGGACATCATATTTAGGGTCGAAGGATGGTATCCATTGATTTAAATACATTCCTTGAGTGTGAAAGAAGGGTCATTTTGGAAAATGAGATCTATGTCCTATTTTTCTTCAACTAGAAATGAATAAAAGGCCCTTCCATAGAAATGATGGGTAAGTTTTACTTTGATCAAAATTTTCCAATTGTTGGGTTGTTATATTCTTTGTAGTGAAAGAACAGTCAACCAACTAGTTAGTCGAGGTGGATAAAATTGGTGATGAATCGACTGACAGCTCAAGTCAATTCAATGGTTAATTTGAAGGTTGAAGTGGTCGACTGGCAAGTCAAAGGTCGAAGTGGTTGACCGATAGGTCGAATTTCAACTGACAGGAGGTTGACTAGGTAGTCAAATAGTATCCGACTGGTAGTCGACTGTAACAGAATCCCAAAATTTGTGGGATTGTAACCAATCATTTGCATGGATTTGTAACCTTTTGGGCGGGGAATGAATTAATGTTCTACATGCATTAAAGCCTACAAATATGGTGTAATGTAATAATGTAAAAGCTAATCTTAAATGTTCAAACTCTCAAATATAAGAGGTATGTAATGGTCATGTAGATGTAAGTCAAATTGGTTGTAGGGTTGTTCTTGTGTAAAGAAAGAGAGTAGGATGATGATTGTGTCTTAGGTTTAGACCAAGTTCAGTCATGTAACTCTTTATTCTCTGAATCAATAAGACAATAAGAGAGTAGGATACCCTCAAGGAATGTTGGTTTTCTTGGTTAAGGGTTTCCATGGTAAAGTCTCTATGTACTATGTGATTTTCATCGATTATTTCTATTTGTCTCTATATTCTCTTTCTTGGTTGGTTTAGTGTGAGTGTTATTTTCTCTACACCAATTCCTATGAACCCAATTTTCCATAAACTTTGGAGAAGGAAAAATGTTCATGAACTAACTAATTAATCCTCACTCAACCAAAGCTAAATCCATGTGCCTTAAGGAATATGCAAGCAAAGGGACATTCATAATATTTTTGAGCCTTTCATGAACCTTGTCAGTTGGGGTTTCACAGCCTTTTCAAGCGCTGAAACTAGGGTGTAGAAGGTACTTATTTTGGGACTGAGGGGGGGGAGGAAGACCCCTCCAGGACTAGGATCTATACCTCAATCAAATGGTGTCAGTATCAATACAATCAAAAGAGAGAACTAGGGTTTCATGCTTGTCAAGATATTATCTATAATGAATCCTCAAAGAGAAGGGGCATCCATACTTTTTAAAAACAAAAATAAACAATTAACAATTTAAAAAATAAAATCATTATATTCAAAAAAAATAAAAATATTAATTATATATTAAACCAAAGGAAATACAAATACAATATTAAAAATCATAATTGGCATACCTAAAGTACAAGATACAAAGATAAACTCTAACATAAAATCAACCTTAAAAACAAGCTAATCAGAAACTCCTAAATGTAACTATGGAATCATTACAAATTAAATTTAATAATAGACACAAATAAAAACAATAGAATAAATAATTAAAATACTTAATTATTAGACATAATTATCAACTCGAGGGAAAAAAATCAACCTCTTATATAAAAATAATAATAAAAGTATATACAGGCTAATAAAATAAATAAAAAATATAATAAAATAAATATTTAATAAAAAGACATAACCTTTCATAAAAGGTATCAAGGAATACACTTACAGATATTTAATGGGGTCTTGATTGTAATTGTATCATCACATTCATTCTTATATATTATATTTTTATTATTTCTTGCCTATTGAGCAAATTAAATTACGCATCTGCGTCATTTGGAACTAGAGACAAAGGTTGGTAGCCATACTAGTCATACTTACCTATGCAGTTGCCATCACACATTTCACCCAATAATTGTCGTACATGTAATACCCCAAGACCGATCCCCAGTTGTAAATTTAAATATGTTTTAGAGGCTGGTGAGCCAAGTTATGATAGGCCAAAAGGATTATGTTATTATTAGGGTGAAGAGTGGTAGCCATACTAGTCGTACTTACCTATGCAGCTACCATCACACATTTCACCCAATAATTGTCGTACATGTAATACCCCAAGACCGATCCCCACTTGTAAATTTAAATATGTTTTAGAGGCTGGTGAGCCAAGTTATGATAGGCCAAAAGGCTTATGTTATTATTAGGGTGAAGAGCCTATATGCTAAAGGTCAGTGAGATTGTTTTTTGTATATGTAAACACTCATATCATTAATAAAATACATCGTTGTGTGTAGAACAACCACAATAAAAGAGTATGGGGGACTTGTAACATACCCCGACCACCAACAAGCCGGGGAATGCCACTACTCAGACACTTAACTTAGTTCTGACAACATATTGTAACACCCCAATATTCAACTGAGCTATGTCACATAAATTTTTTCTCTTTTATATATGTATATACACACATAGGCATACATACATACTGAACTGCATGCAATTAAACATAACATACAACATTCTAGCAGAAGCTTCTTATTATAAAGCATAAAAAAACAGTTGCATTCTGTAAATATATGATTTTAGACTGAGTTAATAGTAAGCACAGACATCCAACATATACAAGGGTCTACCCTTAAACATACGGACAGTTGTGCTCACATAAGAAATAAAACCATAAAATACACATAAATGATAATGCAACATGTAAATTCATCACATAAACGGTACTTATCTTAGTGAGAATGTCACCAACTACGTCCAGACCGTCCACGAACCTCCCATCCTTAGACTACATTGTTCATCACTCTCAACGGTGAGTTACCCCCTAGCTGGGACTAGACTCCACCCGAGAAAGGGGCTCCTAACCAGGCTAAAGGTTCACGGTCAACCGTGTTAACATCAGAAGTCACTCCTGGATTGCAGCAGGAGTGAGCCTGAAGCCATCATTTTATGTCACAATTTGTTTATAAAGGGTGATCAAATGGAAGAAAACTCAGAACAATATCATTCTAACTTCGAAACTAGGTCGGACATGCACAGGCAAGTGAGGTCTTAGTTAAATTTCAGATAGTAAGTTGTAGTAAGGGTGAATAGGAGGAAGACTTATGTGAGGAAATGCGAAGGGTTGTTGTAGGCATCGAGCTTCTAACATCTTGTAGAAGGAAAACTTGAACAGAAGAACTTCTTACATTCAAATTTCAGAACACTGGAGAATATAACAGTGCTACAATAAAACCTTTATCATAACACAGTCACAATGATTCATGTGAATCAGTCAATCATGAACTCCCTCAGTATGAGATGAAAACCAGATGGGATGAGAAAGACGTCTGTCATTAAACAAGAAATTTCACATACAGATACATAACCAGGGAACTAGAACGTCCATTAAAACTTTACAATAGGGAGCTTTTCTCTACCATCGATCCTTTACAAAATGGAAAAATTGCCTACATATACCCAAAGCCAATAACGACAGCAAAACCAAGACTTATCATTAAAAAACATTACGTCTGCATGTTTACTAGAAGATTGCACCTGCAATCTCTGGACGATCATGCGCTTATGTCAGACACAATCGGACTCCTGGCACCCGCAAAAGAATTGACCTGTCTCGGGTCCTTTTATGGGATTTCCATTTATGGTGGAGACGATGTCTAACCACCACCAACCACCTCAATAACTACTTCCTTGGGATTGGGAACAACCCCAATCAACTTTTCACTCGGACAATGTGGCAACCTTTCTTTGGTGCTGCTCCTTTGCTGGACTGCTACAAGGAGACCCAGTGGGTGGATGTGGATGAGACCCTGGCGAGGAGGATGAGGTGGTGTTGTGACACCAGATGAGAAATTCCATGGGGTATGGATAGGACACAGGTGGAAGTGGCATGGAGCACGAGAGAGGCACATGGCAGGAGGTGAGAGGATGATGAGATGAGGAGTGGCCATGTGGATTTAGAGATGGGAGTTGTGGCACCGGACGATGAGGCGAAGTGCCATGGGAAAGTGGCGAGGAAGCTACAAGGTGACGGGCCTGGAGGAGGAGGAGTATGAGCTGGAGGGTGAATGGGACAAAAGGAAAAGGAATATGACATGGGGGAAGTGGCAACCAAGGGAAGAATGCGGGGAGGAACACCTGGCAGGAGGTGACAGGTGGGAGTGAGGAAAGGGGAAAGAGATGGGCCAGGATGGTGCTGAGTGGAAGACACATGGCAGAAGGTGGACAATGAAGGAAATCAGAGATGTGACAAGGGGGGGCGGCACTTGATGCGTGCCCAATTCTGGACCGCCCCCCCC
>ML791058.1:486612-505460 GCA_009831015.1 Picea engelmannii
ATTTGAGCACCTTGATATAAGCCGTTGAGAGAAGTGTGCCCAATTTCATATGCCCCCCCCCCCGCTTTAAAGGTAAAATGGCGAGGAGGCTTTGGAATCCAACCTTGACCATAGATCTGGGCGCATAGATCCTAGCTTCCCAGATCTTCCTGCTCCTTAGCTTCGTGTGCATTTTGCGACCCAACCTAGGGCAAGTGGGTTTTTTCCCCACTTCTTCACATTTTTCCACCCAAAGGGGCCTATCTTTTAGGAAAACACCCCCTTTACAAGAAATATCACTAACAAATTGGAAAGACTCCTCTCAAGTGTTCACTCAACCACAACCTACAACCTCTCCTTCCCCACATTCCTGTCCCACCCAAGGAATTGTGCCCCTTCTCTGCTCAACAGTCCTTCGGCTACTCCACTTCCCTTCTAGGGATTAAGCAACAGGCCAGACCGGAAGTCTCAGAGCATTGTAGCCGCAGTTTATCATCTTCAGAAAATCGATCCTCAACAATTCTCTCACTCAGAGAATCGCTCATGGGCCTAACAACCCGCCTCTTCCATCCTGTTCCCCATTCACAGGTACACCAACAGGAATGGTTATCAATCTGGTCTGGGTATGGTGGTAGGAAGATACGAGATAGCTCAAGAACTGACTGAATGTATCCCCCAATACCGGTTCTCTAGTTGAAGGGAAAATGGTAAGGTTTTTCCCCTCCACAATGGTCGATTCCCCCCAAAGGAACTAAGTCTCGGCAATAAGTATGCATGTTTCCAACTTGACACTTGTCATGTTGGAAGCTGCTTTGATACACTTGTCCCCTACTTTAGGACTTAGGATAAATTAATTATCTGTACTTTATGTTTTTTAAGAAATATTAATATAATATTTCTTTTCGGCTTTAAGCTCTCTAGCTTAGCCCTGTTCTTAACTTTAGGCCCTCCCTTTCCCTATTTGGTTGGAATCTAGTCCCCCTTCTCTTTTATCGTGGTTGGTTTGTGTGCAGTGATGTATTTTATATTAATCATGAGACATATACAAAATAGGCGCACTGGCCTTTAACATCTAGGCTCTCTGGCCTAATTCCAAAACATAAGCATTCTAGCTTATAATACTGGCTCACTAGCCTATAACGTATCTCATTTACATAAAGGTTTGCTAACCTTATTATTATGTGCACTTTAGTTACTGTGCGTTGTATCTGCTAACCTCAAGTTTGCACGCACTTTAGTTACTGCGTGTTGTATCCTTTGTCTTTAAGGTTGTGTGCACTTTAGTTACTGCACACTATATCCATAAATGTGCCCATTACATCACTTTACTGCGCAGTATATGCGCGCACCATGCCATGAAAGTGTATTACAAAAATGATGTCTTAACATCTCACTAGCTTAATATACTTGGATTATATTTACATTTGGGTTTGGCCGAGGGATATTACAATCCCCTCCCCTTATTTATGCATTGTCCTCAGTGCATCATGTTCCGATATACAACAAAATTTTCAAGATTTTTCAAAAAGATGCGGGTATTCTGCCCACATTGCATCTTCATGCTCCCAAGTAGTGTCTTTGGCTCCGTACTAGGTCCATTGGACCTTTACAAGCCCTATGGCTCAATTCCAGAGTTGTTTGATTTTTCGATCCAAAATGCGCACCAGATGCACTTGGAAAGCACCTTCTTGCTCCACCTGAATAACATTCCAATCAATAACATGATTAGCATCAGGTATGTATTTCTTTAGCAATGATACATGGAATACATTATGAACAGACATAGATGAAGGTAAAGCAATCATATAAGCAACTGGACCAATCCTCTCTAGGATTTCAAATGGTCCACAAAACTGGCTGCCAACTTGGCACAGCTTCCTAGCTTTAGGGAACTCCTATTAGCTTTCACTTTCAGGAAAACATGATCACCCACTTTGAATTCTTTGTGTTTTTATCAGCATAAATTTTCTATATGTCTTGGGCAACTTTCAAATTCTGCTTAATTTTTATCATTTGATCCTCCATCTCCTTGAGCAACTCTGGCCCGACTACTATTATATCAACTGGATTATCCCATCTTACTGGAGTATTGCACCTTCTGTCGTAAATTTCTTCAAAGGGGCTCATCTTCAATGATTCCTGATAGCCATTTTTGTACGCGAATTCTACTAAATGTAGGTAGTTTTCCCACTTTGATGGTTTATCCATCACATACATTCTCAACATATCTTCTATCACTCTATTCACCCTCTCTGACTGCCCCTCAATCTCAGGATGGTAAGATGAACTAAAGTTCAGATTTGTTCTGAATCTTTTGAACAATCTTTTCCAGAAATTCGAGGTGAATTTCGAGTCTCTGTCAGACACAATCGTTTTAGGAATTTCGTGCAATCGTGCCACTTCCTTCATGAAAATATTAGCAACATCTGTTGCCTTGTGAGTAGTTTTTAGTGGAATAAAATGAGCATCTTTTGTAATCTTGTCCACCACTACCATAATCGAATCATGTAGCTTACCTGTTCTAGGCAATCCCATAATAAAATCCATTGTCACCACTTCCCACTTCCATTCAGGAATGGGCAAAGGTTGCAACAATCTTGTTGGGTGCCTGTGCTCTGTTTTAACTTTCTAGCATTCCATACACCTAGCGATGTATTCAACAATCTCTCTCTTCATTGGCTCTTGACCGCTGCTATGGTTTTCTGATAACCAGGGTGCTCTGCATAAGGAAAATTATGCATCTCATGCAAAATTATACATTTCAAGTCCTGGACATTTGGTACAAAAATTCGGTTCTTGTGCAACAGTATTCCATCTACTCCCTTTAGCAATCAAAAATGCACTGGAATTTTTGAAAGAATGATGCCTAATATTGTAAGGAAAATTTTACTAGCTTCCCTAGCTTCAAATCCAAATCTTATGGCACCATTGGAAATCTTATGATCTGTAGATGTCGATCGACCATTTGAACGTGCGAAACGGACATTCCAAGGTTGAGAAAATTGATTTTTCCCAAAGGCATTTTTTTCTGGAAATTCTGACTTTCGGTGGTTTAGGCGAACATGACGACTGTTCATTAACCCACTGAAAGCCTGTTTTAACCAAAATACTTGAAATTTCACCCAGATCAGGAATTTTTGAATCATAATGAGATGAAACCTCTTGGAATAGACAGGTGGTGAATTATCAAGTCAGATCCAATGGTTACTTTGATGGATAAAGGCAAAGAAGAGGTGTTTTAATCAAGTTTGGTACATTTTTCAAAGGCAAAAATATAGGGATTTTGGCACACCTCAGCAAATTTGAATTTTACCTCTTGGAAGAGTCATCAGTTAGCCTTGGGAGGTTGTTCTACACTACATCAACAATCAACAGAGAGAAATCTGGGATTTGCCTCATTTTGGGGAAGCATCCCACTTCTTTTGCAACTAAATTTTGAGTTACTATTTTTAGTATATCTGATCCTTGTTTTTAGGATCCCAGAACTACTTTTGTAAAGCTATAAAGCTTAGGATGAAAGACAAACTAATGGTTCGATTTTGGGTTCTACATGCTGCTACTGTAAGAGAGACTTATTCTTATTATGTGAAAAAATGCAAGCTTTCTTCAGTTGGGTTGTCAGACTTTTTCTTTTCTGTTCTCTGATATCTTATGAGTGAATGTTCTTTATTGATGCTCATTCAATCTGCATGTGACTGTCATCTCACTAATTGATTGATTAAGTTGATAATCATAAGTTATTTCCTTAGTTATTAAACCCATTGTGCTTGTTTTATATAAGTATAATCTGGTTCAATAGCTATTTTCTCTTCCATTTAATCAAACCTTGTCTGACTGCATTACTAGAAGGCCTTGTGAGATTTTATATTTCTAGACAGTCTTGAACACACAGTCCAGTCCCTAGATATTCATCTTGATCCAAAAACCACATCAATTATTAAGAAAATATTTCCCAAAAAGAGTTAGTTACCAGGCATCTCCGACTTACAGCCTAGGAGAGTTTCCTGGAGTGATAACAAATTGGTGCCGTTGCCGGGGAGAGGAGATCGAAGCTCAGATTCCCTGGGAGATGACATAGATCCATCTTTGATGATAGACAAAGCCTGGACATCATTTGGTTGTAATCATCTATCTGGCGACTCCATGAAGGACGAATTCAGTGGTGACTCCATGAAGGACGAATTCAGTGGCGACTCCATTGTTCAGAAAATTGTTGGTGACTCCACTGGTATGATATGAACAGGATCTTAGCCAAGAGGTATGCATTCTGTGATTTTTCAAGCATTGTTGGTTTTCCTAATCAAGTACCTACTAGAGATGAATGGGAGAACAATCTTCCTAAATTTCGTGGTGAGGAGTGGGAAGTGTCAGCTGAACATTTGTTGGATTTCCATGAATTCATTAATCGGCTTGAAATTGTACATGACGATGTGCAAATTAAGATTTTCAAGTTTTCTCTAGAGGGAATTGCTCTTGATTGGTGTCGGTCTCTTCCGGATGCAAGTGTCATCTCTTTAGCAGATTTTCATGCTGCTTTTCATGTGTTCTGTAAAGATCATTTTCCAGCTGATCTTCTTTATCCTCAGTGCTGTCATGAATTTAATCTCTCAAAATTAGAACTTCAGGAAGAGTATGTTGCTGAAGAAAATACTCTTCATCATGATCAGGAGATCAATGATTCACACTATGACAATCTTAGCGATGCTTTTGAAATTATATCAAATGCATCTACTGTTGTTAGTTGTCATGATGATCAGATTTTTATCTCTGAAAATTTTGAAGATGTTGAGCAGACTGACAGATTTGCAAGTGATAATTTTAGATCTGCAGAGGTTGAGGAGGACAGCTTACCATTTCCAGATTTGCAGGGACTATCTAATCTTCAACTAGAACACGAGAATCATGATCAAGAATGTGTTGATGCCGTAGCTGATACTAGTCATGAGTCTCTTGATCCTAATAACAGAGAAGACCCAAATCCTAGGGTTGAATCTGTAGCACATGTTATGAGCAACTCACATTTTTTAAACTTGCAGGAGAAGGTAGATCACAACACATACGAAAAGAGCGATGGTGGCAAGGAACTGAAAAGTCCATATCAACAGTCTGTATTATATGCTTTTCAAACAGATCTCGAGCAGCCTGCATTCAACAGTGAGATTAGTAAAGACAGTTTTCAACATCTTTTCAATCTACAGTTAGATTAGCAATCTAAAGAGGTATTGCTCTGTAAATTTGATGACCCTTTTGCTGACTATTTGGAGCCTATCAGCAGCATGAATGTTAAGATATTTATGTCAGAAGAATATTCTCTTATTCATCTGCTCAAACCTTTCTTCTGCATGATATGGTCTTTATTATTGTTCGGGTCAAGATTCAACAAGACATCAGTAAGTCAGTTTCTTACTTGGCTTCATTGGAAATTCAGTTTTACTTGATCAATCTGCCTTTACTGGTTAGAAGTAGAAATAGATAGAAAATAAGCTCGTCATCGAGCATGAGATCCTTTTCAGTTTAGTAGTTTGCAAAAGGAACTTGTGTTCATCTTTTTATTACAGTTTGAATAAGTTGTAGGGATGGATGAGAAGAATTTGGCAAACATGACGACAAGAACTTGAAAAATGTTCAGACTGGGGAGAATCTGAGCTTGCAGGATGCTGAATGTCATGTCACTTCCAAATACTCCGATTTCTTGGTACTAGTTAATAGCAAAGAACCTATAGTTTTAAAGAAAACAATGCATGACCTGCGTGATGTAGGTGTTGATATTCTTACATTGGGACAGTGTTAGTCCTGTGATGGGAATACTTTTCTCCAGATCGATGGGAAGGAAGGTTTCCATAAATACAGGTTCACTGGTGGTTCAACTGAGAAATTATTCCTTTCCAATGTTTTCTGCATCAATGGGTAAATACGAGGGCAACATAATCCTTGCTCAGCAGGCAACAACATTTCCACCTCAATTTTTGTAGGATGTATATATTGGTAGATGGCACAAGGTTGAAATGCTACGTTCTATGAGTGGTACAACACCTCCACTTAAAATGTACTCTAAGTGCCTATTCATTTTGAAAAAGCAGAAGTTGCCTATGGAGTTGGTTTTGAACCAGCATTTGTTGATGTGAGCTATGCTTTCACTATTGCACTTAGGAGAGCCAATTTAAGTGTTAAAAATATGGGCACTATCCCTCCAGCAACAACAGATCCTTACAAAAGCAGTGATAAGTTGCAAATTGTTGCCAATACTATGGACATTCGGCAGTCAGAAGGTCAGCTTACATTTTCTACAAAGGAATTCAACATTTTTATTAGCAGCTTGGAGCATATACTGAAGAATTACAGCCTGAAACTGCCAACTGATGTCATGGGAAGCATTTACATGGTTTGTTATTCTCTTATAAGCCTGGTTTTGCCCATGCTATTCATGCTTACCTCAGCAGGAAAAATCTGGCCTCAGAATCAAATGTTGGAAAGTTGAAAGAAGCCCGAAAGTCTAAACTGAAGATGTTGACCATGCATTGCTTCCAGAACAGACTCCATTTTACAAAGATCTGGCTGTTGTGGCTGTTCAAGCAGGTGTCTGCGTTGATATATTTGCTATTACAAATGAACACACAGACTTGGCTTCATTAAAGTTCTTAACCACCGAAAAGTTTACCACATTCAAAATTTAAACTTTCGTGCTCTTGCACACGCCAAACGTCAAGCGAGCCTGTGAGCCTGTTCATTATTATAATCCGTAGAGAAGAAATATTATGGGTGCAAATTCTTATGGTTATCATTATAATTAGTTGGTGAATAGCCATCGAAACATCATGTATATGATCGGGTTGTTAGTTCACATCCAGGTTGATATGGCACAGATCCTCATGATACAGCACTTCATAACTGAATGGATTTCGCATGCGAATCGTCAGCGGATCAGCCAGATCAGCCATGAGTTACATTACATCATGGAGCGGATTTTGGCATTCGGTTGTTTGTCGAGATTTGGGCATCTCACACCGATCCTAACTCTATGTGGAGGTGTCTCAAACTCCATTCAATTGTGCATGAAGTTCTCTGATGGTTATCAATGCAAAACGGCCCGTAAACTTCTCATACCGGCACACTTTTGCAACTTCAGTCTCATTCAAAGGATAACACAGATGTAGGATTGTTCCACGACCACACCTTGCATTTGAGGCTTGGCTAGTAACAGGAAAGAGTTATGATTTTGGACCAGTGACATGTCCTGAACAACCTGCACTACCTTTAACAATTTCTAATGTAACAGCAGGTAGACAGAGACATGAGGCTGAATTGAAATATCCACAGAGGATTCGAAGGTTGCAGTTATTTCCAGTGTCAAAAACAAAGGAGGAATTGCAGCCAATAGATCGTTTTGTGGTTGAGGAATATTTGCTTGATGTGCTGCTATACATGAATGGCTGCCGGAAGGAATTTCCTGTATACATGGTTAGCTTACCAGTCTCATTTCGGTATGAATATCTTATGGGAGAAACAATATTCTCTTAGTTGTTTTTGCTCCCTCAGCCGCCTTTCAAAATAATTTATTACACTGTGGTGATTATTGATCTTTGCAAGGCTCTTCCTGGAGTTTTCCCTGCAGTAGTGGCTGGAGCTGTGCATGCACTTTTTGATAAAGTTGGTGAATTAGATATGGAGTGCTGGACTCACTTTGTTATTTGGTTTGCACATCACTTATCAAATTTCCAGTTTATTTGGCCTTGGGAAGAATGGACACATGTTTTGGATCTTCCAAAGTGGTCACCACAACGTGTCTTTGCACAGGAAGTTCTTGAAAAGGAAGTTAGATTATCATATTGGGACAAAATTAAGGAGAGTTTAGAAAATGCTCCTGCCCTAGAGGAACTTCTCCCACCTAAAGGAGGAATTTGTTTCAAATACAGTGGAGAAAGTCAGGGAGAACAGTCTGAAGCAGAATTAGCTTTGTCTGTAGAGTTAAGTGGTATGGTAAAGGAAAAATTGGCTCGTGAAATGTATCCTTGGGTGGAGGAGAAGATGATATCAGTACATGGCCACAAGGTTGCTATTGAAGTGGTTGTTCAAACTCTTCTTCATGTTGGATCTAAAAGCTTCACTCATCTAGTCACTGTCCCTGAGCGATATGGGTATGTACTGACTAAATTGGCTTCTGAACAACCAAATCAAATCTTAGTCATAGCAGAGGCTGCTAAACTGTGGAAAAAATAGTGCTCAAATGACTACTATTGCAATTGATAGCATGATGTTAGTATTGGCTATATGATAATTCAAAAGCTTAATCTGGTCACACTAAGCTTATAGCATGCTGCCATTTCCATATCCAAAATAGGCAGAATGCAAGTTTGATTTTCAATAGATCTATATTTATCTTCTATGTTCTTGAGGTAGAAGCTGAGGCATTTAATCTTGGATGTGTTGTAAATGATGCTTGGACTTTGTTAGAGATTCATTCACCAATAATATCTGGAGAATGGATTTTTGGCTTCCTCACATTAATGCCATGCATAGTTTTAACTAAGCACTGAGCAAAGTTCAATGTGACCGATGTTATGGTGAGGTGCAAGAAATTTTCCAGGGGAATTTGAAGCATACATGCGACAGATAAAGAAGTCAAGCAGAGACATGAGAAGACAATTGAAAGAAACAAGCTACTAATGAAAGAGAATGCATCTTTGTATAAAAACTCAGACTTCTCAGATTGTGGTTGAAGAAACAAGCAGTCCCAGCAGCTAGACCACTTGGATTAGAGGCCCTTGCTCAAATTGCCACTTCTATGAAAGGAGAGTTGCAAGCTGAAACCCATCAGGAGAAGATTACAAGTTTAGTCAGAGAGAAAGGAGCTTCATATAAGAAGCCCTGAAGTTATTTACAAACATGCAGGTAATCAGAATTTTGATATTTTGATTTTTGAAATACTTCTGTTTTTCTGTGGTTTAGGCGAGCCCTCCAGTGCTCACTAACCACCGAAAAGAAGTGCTTTTGATGGATAAGGTGCTTAAATCCAAATACTGTTAACCACATAAAGTTGTTTTAACCAGAATATTCAAAATTCTGCCCAGATTCAAGATATTCAAGTTGGAATGATGTGAAATCTTCTGGAATAGGATGATTATGAATTATCAAACCAAGTCTAAACACTATTCTTGAAGAAGAAAGTCAAAAAGAAGTTTTTTTATTATATTTGGTCATTTTTAAAAGACTACCTGCACATATCAGAAGACCTAAAAATGCTTTGTATCTGAAGCTACTGCTGTATTGATACACAATCCAGAAAAGGTTTATAGAGACATGGTTGAAACTGGAAACACCCTCCGTTAGTGGCTTCACAGCCTGAGTTTTTATTATTATTGTAGACTTATCTATGGATTCTTTATGATTGTTCACACAATTCAGTGAATCTTTGGTTTACTATAGTCCTTGATCCTGCTTCTACACCTTATGAAAATGCTAGTGGTGGTGCAGCTTGGTTTCCTCATTATGTTTCTGGAAGGCTGAAATATGCAATTGGTGAAAATCCTCATTTCTCTCCTAATCATGGAAGATAGTCATGGTGGATGTGCCTGTTGACCTCATGCTGAGAATTGGAAGCATTGTAAACAGAGAGATGAGCTTCGTCTAGCAAACCCTGAGGTCTTTGTACTCTTGCAGGTAATCAAGATTCATTAAGTTTTGATTTTTGGGTAAGTTTCTATTTTCGGTGGTTTAGGCGAGCCAGGTGTGCTCATTAACCACCGAAAAGGCTGAATGACTCCATGGACCAATACTAAAGGCACAAGGTCTGCCAGGTTCTTGGAGACCTCACAGGGAGGTATCCATCCCAGTTAGAGCCAGATGTTAGCAATCAAAAACGCACTGGCATTTTTGAAAGAATGATTCCTACTCTTGTAAGGAAAATTTGACTAGATTCCCTAGATTCAAATCCAAATATTATTGCACCATTGGAAATCTTATGATCTGTAGATGTCGATCAACCATTTGAACGTGCGAAACGGACATTCCAAGGTTGAGAAAAATGATTTTTCCCAAAGCCATTTTTTTCTGGAAATTCTAACTTTCAGTGGTTTAGGCGAACAGGACGACTATTCATTAACCACCGAAAGTTGCGCTTTCGGTGGTTAATTCACCCAGAAGTCTTCTATGTTAACCATCAAAAGCCTGTTTTAACCAGAATACTTGAAATTTCACCCAGATCAGGAATTTTTGAATCATAATGAGATGAAACCTCTTGGAATAGACAGGTGGTGAATTATCAAGTCAGATCCAATGGTTACTTTGATGGATAAAGGCAAAGAAGAGGTGTTTTAATCAAGTTTGGTGCATTTTTCAAAGGCAAAAATATAGGGATTTTGGCACACCTCAGCAAATTCGAATTTTACCTCTTGGAAGAGTCATCAGTTAGCCTTGGGAGGCTGTTCTACACTACATCAACAATCAACAGAGAGAAATCTGGGATTTGCCTCATTTTGGGGAAGCATCCCACTTCTTTTGCAACTAAATTTTGAGTTACTATTTTTAGTATATCTGATCCTTGTTTTTAGGATCCCAGAACTACTTTTGTAAAGCTATAAATCTTAGGATGAAAGACAAACTAATGGTTCGATTTTGGGTTCTACATGCTGCTACTGTAAGAGAGACTTATTCTTATTATTTGAAAAATTGTAAGCTTCCTTCAGTTGGGTTGTCAGACTTTTTCTTTTCTGTTCTCTGATATCTTATGAGTGAATGTTCTTTATTGATGCTCATTCAATCTGCATGTGACTATCATCTCACTAATTGATTGATTAAGTTGATAATCATAAGTTATTTCCTTAGTTATTAAACCCATTGTGCTTGTTTTATATGAGTATAATCTGGTTCAATAGCTATTTTCTCTTCCATTTAATCAAACCTTGTCTGACTACATTACTAGAAGGCCTTGTGAGATTTTATATTTCTAGACAGTCTTGAACACACAATCCAGTCCCTAGATATTCATCTTGATCCAAAAACCACATCAATTATTAAGAAAATATTTCCCAAAAAGAGTTAGTTACCAGGCATCTCTGACTTACAGCCTAGGAGAGTTTCCTGGAGTGATAACACTCCCAACTTGTAACTGTTCATCCTCTGTGGTGTCTTACTTTGTTGTAGTTTTGCTATCAATTCTTTGTACTATAGGTCTGTATTTGCATCCTTCATAATTTTTCTTTTAACATCAGTTTGATACATGCTGATGGTTGTAGCATAAAGCTCATGCACCCTCCTGCTGAGTGCATTCGCCACTTTATTTTCTTTCACTTTGATATGCTTTATATCAAAGTCATATTCTCTTAGAAATTCTAACCATTTTCTTTGTCTAGCATTTAGATTTGGCTGGTCAAATAAATATTTCAAACCATTGTGGTATGTTCTTAGCTCAAACCTTTTCCCCATGAGGTAGTGTCTCCATATCCTTAGGGCATGCACTATGGCTGCCAACTCCAAATCATGAGTGGCATAGTTTCTTTCATGCTCCCTCAACTTCCTTGATTCATAGCATATCACAAATCCATTTTGACTGAGGACTCCACCAAGTCCTTCATTACATGCATCTGTGCACACAATGAAATCTTCATTTAGGTCTGTAATCCTTGGTATTTGAGCACTTGTCAATAGTTGTTTCAAATGTTGAAAACTCCTTTCATAGTCTGACGTCCACTGAAACTTCATACCCTTTCTTTGCAACGAAGTGATTGGGTGTGCTATCTTTGAAAATCCTTCAATGAATCTCCTGTAGTAGCCTACAAGGCCAATGAATGATCTGACCTTTATCACATTCTTTGGTGCTGACCATTCTCTAATGGCTTCAATCTTCTTAGGGTCCACTTCTATCCCATCTTTTGAGATCATATGCCCCAAATAATGAATTTGTTTCTGATAAAATGAGCACTTGCTCAATTTGGCATACAATGGATGTACCATTAATACTTGCAACACCATCTTCAAATGATGTTCATGCTCTTCCTCTGTCTTAGAGTATATAAGAATGTCGTCCAAAAATACAATGACAAACTTGTCTAAATATTCTCGGAAAACACCATTCATCAAGCACATGAAAATAGCTGGTGCATTTGACAACCCAAATGGAACCACTGTGAACTCATAATGGCCATACATTGTCTTGAAGGCGTTCTTGTTGATATCTTCCTCTTTTATTCTTACCTGATGGTATCCCGATCTGAGATCTATCTTTGAAAAGATCTTTGCATCCTTCAATTGATCAAAAAGCTCATCCATCCTTGGCAGAGGATACTTGTTCTTTACAGTCACTTTATTCAACTATCTAAAATCAATGCACAATATTAACGTTTCATCTTTCTTTTTCACAAACAAGACTGGGGCACCCCAGGGTGAAACACTTGGGCGTATATACCCCTTCTTCAGAATTTATTCAAGTTGCATTTGCAACTCTTTCAATTCTGGTGTACTCATTCTGTAAGGAGTCTTTGACACGGGAGCTACTCCTGGTGTCAGATTTATAGAAAAATCAAGGTCTCTCTTTGGGGGTAGTCCTGGTACCTCCTTGAATACATCTTCAAACTCTTTTAGGACTGCATAATCCCCCAAATTTGGCACCTTTTCTTCAGGTGTCTCCTCCATTTGAGCTGCAAATATTTGACATCCTCTTCTATAACATTTCTTCAGCTGTAATGCTGAAATTTCTCTAATGGTTATTGCTCTGGGAATTCCTTTCACTTTCCTTTGGTTCCCTTCTTCATCCAAGCAAGTGAATTCTTTGTTATGACAATCCAATAGAGCATGATGTGGGTCCAACCAATCCATCCCAATTAAACAATTATGGGAACCTAAAGGTAAGATATTCTGATCTGCCTTGGTGTTTAGTCCATTCATGTCCATGAAACATGACTTAACCATCTCGTTAACCTTTCTTTTGGCTCCTGTAGCCAACTGTACCAACCAAGACTTTCCATTCTTGCTTCTTAGCAATTGCAAACTTTCTACCATCTTAGGATCTATATAACTATGACTAGCTCCTAAATCAATTAAAATAACAATGGTTTGGTTGTTAATCATACCTTACACTTCAATCATGTGTGACTGATATTCTTCTTGCTTGTTATCCAGGGTTGCATGGATCCTTAGCACATTTCTGCCCATGTCTTCCACTTTTCAACTTGTTGTACATTATAAATAGTCCTTCCTTTTTCACCTCTGTGAGGACAATCTCTAAATCTATGATCTCCTTTACAACCCCAACATTGAATAGGTGGTTGTCTTGGCCTTTGGCCTTCTTCCTCTATCGTTTTTGGCTCTTTAGAAGTTGGTGGTCCCTGTGGACTATTTCTGAAGAATGATGGTTTAAATCCTTTCTTCCTCTAATCCACTTTGAACTTCTTTTTATATTCCCAAGCTTTTTGGAAAGTTGGCCTTGTTTTCTGCTGATCATATAGAAATTTAGCTCACCTTATGGTCTCTTCCAATGTCTTGGGATCATCATATTGTATTTTTTCACTGATGAATGCTGGCAATCCACTCAAATACCTTCGATTTTTAACTGTCTCATCCTTAATGAAGGAGACATACTTCAACAATTCTAGGAATCTTCTTTCATATTCATCTATGGTCATGCTTCCAAGTTTGAGTTCAAAGAATTCCTTCATTTTCTTGTCATAATGTCTCTTAGTTAAGTGTTTCTTCTCAAAATACTTCTTAAATTCCCTCCAAGTAATGCTCTTCTCTTTAATGTATTGTACCTACACAAGCTAATCCCACCACATGGATGCCTTTCCTTTGAGTTGATAGACGACAATTCTACCTTCTGCATGAGAAGAATAATTGTGTAATTGAAAATACTTTCTCATGCCCAACAACCATGTTTCTTCATCTTCATCCTTCTTGTGCTCACCATCAAATGTAGGAGGTTTGATTTTGTTCATTTCTCCTCGTAGTTCATCCACCCCAGACCTCTTATGCTATCTGCCAGGGGATGGATTTGTGTTGTTACCTGCTCTTTTATTGGAATTCTTCAAGGAGTGATGGTGGTTTCTGCTAACATTTCCTGATTTCTTTTTCTCATCTGAAGGTTTGTGACTTCCAGATTTGCTTGAGTCACTTTCTTTTTCCAATTTCTTTTCTATTCTGTTCAGACTTTGTAATAACTTCATGTTGAATTCATCCTGCTACTCTTTGGCTCTCATAAGCCTTTTATTATTGGCTTTATGGCTTTGGACATCCTTTTGCAAATTTTTAATGGTCTCTACCATATTCAGGTTTTCATTCCTTTCCTCTCCATGTCCATTAGAGTTTGTTCCTTCAATGTCCAACTGGACATTCATCCCTCTGCCCTCATCTTGTTGACTATAACTTCCCCATGTCTCTTCCATTCCTATGGATTTGGTACTTGATCTAATCTGACCTAATTGTTGTTAATTCTGCAAAATGTGTAGCCATTAAAACTTATTAGGTTAACTAAATCAACAATGCACGAGAAATATGAACTATTTCGGCTCAAAAAAATATATATATCACAATTATCTTTTTTGATTCCTTGATGTTGCCACCATGACAATTCTTAGACAAGACCAAGTTTTGAGAACTTAGCAAGAACTACATCATCGCAAAGAGATACATTGGGTGCAAGGAGGTTTCCCAAAACCACTTTTACATAAGTTCTGATGTCACATGCTTCAATATGTCAAATCCACCATTCGTGGGACATTTGACGGTTAGTCAGATCACTCTGTCTCATTCGCTCGTACAACACCGCCATTTGAAGTTAGGTGAATTCCTCCATGTAACAAACTCAAAATTTTAATCATTTGAAATGGATTAGCTAAGCATGGAAACCCATTGCACTTGTGCACAAGTCTGTCAGGGATTCATAATTGAGACTCTATAATTACCAACTCTCAGGTATGGAAGCATCATCTTATCCATCAATGAGCAGTCTCCAAACTGGTTTGAACTTCTCATCTCTGCAAAAGTATTCTGGTGTCCACAAAACTGAGGTATATGGACCCAGTTAAATCCAATGAGACTGGTTATTCAGGTAACATGCTAAATTTTTCTGCGAGTACAAAGGAAAAGATTGTCACACAGATACTGGCGACTAAATTTCACACAGTACCTGTTATTGATTCGAGATTGGAAATCAGGCTAAATCCAATCATGAGAGACATGGTTATCAACAGACTAGTTGCTAATAAGAAACGAAGAAAGCGACAGAAGAAAGAACCCGTCGCTGAAGAGGCTGAGAGTGTTGGAGAGAATCAACTAGTCTGGTTAGATTATTTATAGGAGGAGTTAGCTAAGCTGAAATGAGCCCTCAAATACAATTGAGTATATTTCAACAATTTTTGGACAGGTGATAGCAGAGGTAAGGAAGCTCCAGAGATGATATACATTTTCTTGAATGGTCTCTTTAAGTAGGACCACTGCTATTTTGAATCATCCCCTTTTGTAATTTTGGATTTTTGAATGAATATACATGCGCAGAAGTGGATTTTTTACTGCTTATGAAAATATTCCACTGATGATGTTACGGATCTTGTTCCCTTTAATATTATGTGTCTTCTGGTAACATATATTTCACTTTCAACTGTTTGAATAAAACCCATAATTCATTTCACTCACTTGACTCATTTTAAATAATACTTCAATGCAATTGTGTAATCCTCTTTCTTTGAATACTATGTAGTTTTCCTATTTAAACTCAGGCTCGTTGTCTTAATTAGCTTTTCAGACGATTTCGCGTGCATAAAATTCAACTTGTGCACCTTTATTTATTGTGCAAACGACTTTATAAGGTAAATCATGTTTTCGCACACCTGTATTTGTTATACATTTCCTCTTTGTTATGCCAATGACTTGCGTGCACTACTTCTGCATTGAGTGCTAATATCTATTGCACACTATTTCTGTATCGCACTCGGATATTTCACATGCATTTCTCTCTATGCATCACACCGTGCTAAAGTTCAATATGCCTTACCGCATACAATAATCCGTATGCCCCATTGAATACTCTGTCGCTACCACGCACGTCTACCTGCGCGCACCCTTGCCTGCACTATAACAATACAACTCATACTCATACTGTGTGTGCACCAACCAACTTCACTGTGCCTTACAATGCTGCACTCACCACGTGCATCTTTACTCTGTGTATGCACTCCACGAATGCTAAATTTAGTGCACACACTCCTACATATTATTCTTCCACGTGGTGGCTCAATTTTCCATACATGCAATATATTGTACACCATACTGTAATCTCGTCTTCGTTCGACTTGTTTGGTCCATTCAGGCTCAGTGTTGAAAACTGAGGCTCTGATACCATACTGTAACATACCCCGACCACCAACAAGCCGGGGAATGCCACTACTCAGACACTTAACTTAGTTCTGACAACATATTGTAACACCCCAGTATTCAACTGAGCTATGTCACATAATTTTTTTCTCTTTTATATACATATATACACACACAGGCATACATACATATTGAACTACATGCAATTAAACATAACATACAATGTTCTAGCGAAAGATTCTTATTATAAAGCATAAACCAACAGTTGCATTCTATAAATATACGATTTCAGACTGAGTTAACAGTAAGCACAGACATGCAGCGTATACAGGGGTCTACCCTTAAACATACAAACAGTTATGCTCACATAAGAAATAAAACCATAAAATACACATAAATGATAATGCAGCATGTAAATTCATCACATAAACGGTACTTATATTAGTGAGAATGTCACCAACTGTGTGTAGACCATCCACGAACCTCCCAGCCTTAGACTACATTGTTCACCACTCTCAACAGTGAGTCACCCTCAATCTAGGACTAGACTCCACCTGGGAAAGGGGTTCCTAACTAGGCTAAAGGTTCACGGTCAACCGAAAAGACTCCTCTCAGGTGTTCACTCAACCACAGCCTATAGCCTCTCCTTCCCCACATGCATGTCCCACCCAAGGAAGTGTGCCCCTTCTCTGCTCAACAATCCTTTGGCTACCCCACTTCCCTTCTAGGGCTTCAACAACAGGCTGGACTGGAAGTCTTAGAGCGTTGTAGTCGTAGTTTATCACATTCAAGAAATCGATCCTCAACAATTCTCTCACTCAGAGAATCGCTCATGGGCCTAACAACCCGCCTCTTCCATCCTGCTCCCCGCTGACAGGTACACCAACATGAATGGTTATCAATATGGTCTAGGTACGGTGGTAGGAAGCTACGAGGTAGATCAAGAAGTGACTGAATGTATCCCCCAATACTAGTTATCTGGTCGAAGGAAAAATTGTAAGGTTTTTCCCCTCCACAATGGTCGATTCCCCCCAAAGGAGCTAAGTCTCGGCAAGAAGTATGCATGTTTCCAACTTGACACTTGTCATGTTGGAAGTTGCTCTGATACACTTGTCTCCTACTTTAGGACTTAGGATAAATTAATTATCTGAACTTTATGTTTTTAAAGAAATATTAATATAATATTTCTTTTCGGCTTTAAGCTCTCTAGCTTAGCCCTGTTCTTAACTTTAGGCCCTCCCTTTCCCTATTTGGTTGGAATCTAGTCCCCCTTCTCTTTTATCGTGGTTGTTTTGCGCACAACGATGTATTTTATATTAATCATGAGACATATACAAAATAGGCGCGCTGGCCTTTAACATCTAGGCGCTCTGGCCTAATTCCAAAACATAAGCATTTCTACTTATAATACTGGCTCACCAGCCTATAGCGCATCTCATATACATAAAGGTTCGTTGACCTTATTATTGTGCGCACTTTAGTTACTGCGCGCTGTATCTGCTGACCTCAAGGTTGCATGCACTTTAGTTATTGCGTGCTGTATCCTCTATCTTTAAGGTTGTGCACACTTTAGTTAATGCGTGATGTATCTAGAAATGTGCCCATTACATCACTTTACCGCGTCGTATATGTGCGCACCATGCCATGAAAGGTGTATTACAAAAATGATGTCTTAACAGCTCACTAGCTTAATATACTTGGATTATATTTACATTTGGGTTTGGCCGAGGGATATTACAAGACTAAACTCCACTAGGAAGGGAAAGGGGGAGGCTAAGAGCCTAGAAAGGGGGCTAAGCTAGAGGTTTGATTGCCAAAGGAATATTATAATATTACTCCTAAACACTAAGGTGAGGATATTTATATTATCCTAAGTTCTTATGGGAAGGGGAATGGATCACAAGTGGGGAGAAATGAGTTCCTTGAGGGCTAGGTGTCATCAAGGGCACATGCAAATAAAGGTGGGGGAAATTATTCCAAGGGGGGATTTGTTGGTTGTGGAGCCTGATTATCTTCCTGATTTAAAGGTCTTTTACTTTCAGCCGTGGTTATACCCCATGAAATATTTACACCCCAGAAGTATGTACACTCTTCCACGCGGGGGAGTGTAGAGGGGGGGTACCCCCTCTGCGGGGTCTGGGGGGGCTATCCCCCCGGCTGGGGGGTCTGAGGGCAATCGGGCCCCCAGTGGGGGTTCAGGAGCAGCGTCCCCCAATGGGGGTTCAGGGGCAAAGCCCCCGAAGAAAAAATTGCCTTGTAAAAGTATATTGTAATTTCATTGTAAATCTGGACCGTTCATTATAAGGTCGTAGATCTAACGATAGAGATTATGTTAGGGTTTTTTTCCCTAGAAGGCAACCCTCTTTTATGAGGGAAATGTATTGTGGCTATGGAGGTTGGTGAGTATTGTATTCTAAGAGAGGAGACTGTGAGAGAAAGAAGAGGAAGTTACAGCGGGTTTTGCTGTAGGTTGTATCCCTTCATTTTGTTGGATAATAATAAAGAAAGGACCTGGCAATTTCTCTGGTGGATGTAGCCCACACTGGGTGAACCACGTAAATCTGTGTCTC